>VZTD01004799.1:2247627-2397507 GCA_013397725.1 Rhagologus leucostigma
CGCTCCGCCCGCAGGGAAACCGCGGCGTGCGGAGCAGCCGTGCTGGCAGGGCGTGCCGCGCCGGAGGATTCGCCCCCCTCCCCTCCGCTCCTCTCCCCTGCTTTCTGCTTTTCCCGGGAAACAGCCTTGAAAATCAATTTGTTGCAAGTGTAGAAATCGTGCGTGGAATCCCCGGGCGCGGGGAGGCAGGGGGCTTATTTGCATGTTTATTTGTCTCCGCATTAAAAACGGGAGTGGTCTCCCGGATTCTCCCCTTCCCCTCGGCGGGCTGTGCAGAAATGGCATCGCTCAGCCTCTAGTTCCGCACGGAGAATGGGGCGGGGGACGGGAGGGGGCACAGGACAACATATATCTCCGGTGCTTAGAATCCACGTTGTGCCGTGATTCTCGTTCCACATTTGAAAACAAGTCTGAGTTTGAACTGCTTAGACAGCTTAACAAACTAAGGTCCTGAGGCAGCAGTCCAGAGTGGGATTGTCAAAATAAAACAAAATTAAACATTCAGCTTAGACCAAATTTCCACAATACATCTGCTATTTACCTATATTGATACAGGCTTCATCTCCAGAATAAACCATTCCAGGTTGAGTTAAATAATGCCTCTATGTCTTAAGAGACAGAAAGAGCAGGAAGAGGACATACAGCGGTTTTTTGTTTTTTTTTTTACTAGTTATGCTCAATTGACATATCTAGAAATTAAAGAAAACAGTCTGAGCTGAAGTGTGGAAGGAGTGGTAGTACAAGCCTCAGGCTTCTCCAGACAGGTCCAGTGTAAAGATTGAAGACCGTCAAGTCTTTCCGTAAGGGCAGGTGTGTAAACAAGCATCACCTTCATCATGATCAAAACATTAAGCAGATACCTCTGTATTATGGAGCTCACTCAAGCAGATTAAACTATTTTTTCTCTTTTTCTGGGTCATGGTGTATGACCTGAAGATCAAAACGTGAGAGGTTTTCTAAAGTTATATCTGCTTGTTATGTATTTCTTCTCCTTTTCTGATAAATAATTAAAAGGAAATAAAGCTGCTCTAAATTCTCTCACCTTCTGGCACTAGTTTAAAAATTCTCTTAATTCTCAGCTATACACAGGTACATTCACTCATTGTTGCAATTTTTATCTTGCCTTACACATCTTTTTTTCTTATTGAGATTTCACCTATTCAGGCTTCTAACAGCTATTTCTTTACCCTGAAAATAAAATTGAAAATGGAGCTACAGCAGCCTCAGTTATTGCTGCTTTGCGTCACCATTTTAAGACACTTTCATGACGGCTCACCACATCAAAATACATCCCTTCCTCCCTTCCAAAGAAAGTATTTGGGTGTTAAGTTACTTCTTGTTATCTGCAGAATGATTTTTCATAAAACTGGATCAGTAAAAACACACATGCAGGAATGAAGACTCTCCTTCCACAAATGTCTTCCACCCACCTGGGATCCTGGAGTCCCAGGTAGGGGCAGTAGCACGAAACCTTTGCTCATTGCTCTGCATAAGTGGACTAATCACCAGATTCTAGTAAAGGCTACTGATCTCATGAGTCCAGTGCTATGGAACACAAAATTGAAAAGACAAAAAACACCTCAAACTTACGCGGATGATTGATACTGAGTGAATAATGAGGCTGCTACCAACAAAAACCAAGGGGCAGGCTGACATTTGAACAGTAATGTTTAACTGGAAAAAAGATGTGTGCTAAAGAGAAGATGCATAGTAGGCAATTAATTCAGAGAAGTTAATATAAAAAGATGAGCTCAGTTTGCCATTGCAGAGCAATTTCTTCAGAGTGAATGCCTCAGGAGAGCAGAGCATCAGTCTGTCAGCGGGAAAGGCGAGTTACAATTGCTGCTACTGTATCAGTTAACACCAGTAGAAATGTTCACAGGGAGATGCAGCTTTCTCTGGGAAAAAAACAGTTTTTAGATTCCTTCACACCTTAAGCACATTAACAACTCTCTAACTACAGCTGCTGTGATTACATATGACTAACACAACGAAGAACCACACACCAGAGTAATTTATTATGACCAAACGTGTCTGAGTTCTTTGCTTACCATACCTGGAATTTTTTCTTTGGACATCAATATGTGGTCTATTTGCAGCCAGTATATTTAGAGTTTTAGAGAGATATTAAAGTTGAGGAAGAGTTTGTGCTGAAGAAGGTCCTGAAAGCAGCTTTATGAGTTCAGAACCATAGAATTTAAATACAAGAGTAAACTTTTCTGGTTTAATCCTTTCAAATGTCAAAAATTAATATTGTATTTACAAACTTTTTCTATGTGAGCAACAAACATCTACAGCTGCATGTCACAAAAACTCTTTGTCAAATTCTCTGTTTAAAAACGAATATATAAAACCACATTTAACATGGAGGACATGGCAAGCAAAAGAGAAGGAAGAATAAATCATGGTATGCACATTATTTAAGGCAAAATATACAATTAGAAAAGGGAATTGAAGTAGGAAAAGTTACAATAAGTACTTAGTTATAACTTTTGCAATAAAATTAAAATTTACATAACAATATGACGTTAGCTTTCCCAAAGATAGTAATAAATTTGAGTCAGATTTTGCAGGCTTGATCCATGAAATGAAAGACAGCAACAATACTATTCTTCTATTAAAAACCAGCAAACTTTATGGTGCAAAATAACAAACATCATGGTGTGAGCTGTTGCCATAATCACTGCCAATTCGCACCCCTGGTGTGATGTGCTGACCAAAAGTGACTCTTCCTTTCTTTCAGGTATTCCCAAGCCTCCCAGTATAAGCATTAATAAATATATAACTGATGTGGTGAGCAAGATCAGTTTACTCATCAGACTGCCAACAAATCTGGATGTTTTATAAATTTATATATATACCCCCTTCTCCAGCTGTCACCAGTCACTGGTGCCCTCACAAGAGCAGCAGGAGCTCAGCTCAGTCTGGAGGAGAGAAAATGAAGGGGAAACCCTCCAGCAGAAATATGGCAACACTAACTCAAGCCAGCTACAAAACACGTGAGAGTGAAGCAGTTGCCCCACAGGCAGAGATTTAGAGTTCTCTTGATTTCCATTTTTCCTTGTTTCAGTAAGTTGAAAATAGCTATCTTGGTAACCAAGCCTACTTTCCAGGAGAACGTTTCAAAATGGGAAGGACTAAACTACTGCTTGGAGCTGACCACACCCAGGTAGTTAGGCTAATATGAGAAACACAGCTTTTAATCCCTTCAGGCAGAAAAAGGAATTGAAGTTTAGCATTTAGATTGGACAAGCATGTTAGTCACAGAGATAACAGATAAAAAGAGAGAAAAAGTCTTCCTGATGCTTAGTGAATCTACAACTTCGCAACATCGTCATTTTCATTACTTTTCAATTTGTGCTTTAAGAAAAATAAAATCTCGTTTCCTTTGTAATTACTCTTGCACTGAGGATTTTCTTTAAGATGAAATAAAAAATGTTTAATTTGTTCACGTTGAAGGTCTCACTGGACTTCAGATGAAAGCTAAGCACAGTGAAACAGTGCTGGAAATACATATCCCCAAGACCAGAAAAAAGGTGTTTGTTAAACCAGAAACCCTCAACCTAGAAGACAGCCTCTTATTCCAGCTTTACTGGATTGCTCCCCCTAGCCTGCTGTTTGCCATGCTAGGTCTTTAAAGCATGAGTTTATATGTATTCAGAAGAAGAGAGAAGGCAGAAAGCTATTGCACATCACAAGGAATGGCCATAGAGGTTCAACAAGGGAAATACAGAGGCTGCTTTCTTTGTTCTTTTCCCTCCTCTGAGTAAAAACTCTACCAAATTGAAAACTCTACCAAATTCATGTAATGCATCCTGCGATACATTCAACAGTAAAAAAGCATGTTGCCCATTGCCTGAACTGACCACGTTAACAGGGAATGTCCAATTACGTGGGTGATAATATTAAGGCATAACTCTGGTTTCTCGCTCTGACCTTGATTACTGATCATCAATGAGCCAGTTTTACTTTGACCTATTATGCAAGTGATATCTTCGTTTGTGTGACCACCATCATAGCCCTATACCTGTGAAGGATTGATGGGTTTCCTCACAATGCTTCTTGGAACAGAGAAATCTCTACACAAAATATTTTTAATACAAAGAATTCATTTATCATCTTTTTAATAAATAAACCTTCCAAATTTTATGCCCAGTTATGCATTTTTTTTCATTTCATCCTAACACTAGCTCCTTCCTTTTCCTTCTTCTTGAAACAACATAAACCATTGCTTATGTTGGTGCACGGAATACTGATACAGTGAGCTCTCAATAGCATCTGGTTTTACTAACTTTGTATAACACAGACATTTATTTTTCCTCATTCTACAAATGTCTGCTCAGAGCCTAAGGGCCAAAATGTAAAAAACATTGGTTTGTGGTAAAATAAATCACTTCAAACTGAGGACTAGAGGATATCTGGCTGTAAGGAAGTATTTGCCGTGTGTAGCAATGCAAGGTCTGCTCTGAAGAGGACTGAGTCATCTTTGCTGTGTTAATATAAAACCTGTACCTTATGTAGTTCTATAGGTGAAGGTGTTACCTGCTGAAGTGTCCTTACTAGCAATTTAAAAAGCATTTCAATAAAAAGATACAGTATGAATATTAATGTACTACCGAAATGCAGCACACATAAATCCACACTTGTAAGTATTTTCTAACAGGAAAAGTGTCTTGGTAATTTAGAATCATGAGTGTGAAATATCACATCTCCTGCTAGCTGCCCGCTTCTTTTATCCTTTCAATACCATGCCTACAAGCACTGCACTTCAATTGCCTCTCATATAATTTTAACTCAGACTTACATACCGTCATGTTCTACGCATGATGAGAAGATGTTGCACTGGTTCCTCACTAACAGGTGTGTTGAATATCTGTTACTCACGTTTAAGAAGGCATGAGACCTCCCTATCCCTCATGTGTTCCTGCTGCCAGTTTGTTCTCTGCTCTCGCACCAGAATTCATATTACATATATTACACCAAGTGTTTTCTTCTCTGAGCTTTTACTCCTGGATTGCAAATATAATGGTGCTTTGGTAGCTTGCTCAAGATGACCAATTCTATGAAAACACCAAACATTTCGACAAAAATGAATAAAAAATCTGCCTACCACCAAAAACAAGTAATAAAATGAAAAATAAAATAAGAGACTGAGCAAAACAATGCTATTAGGTAAGCACACTTTGGTACTTGTACTCTTTCTGTCTTGTGAACTTTCACTCCATGATACAGTTCCTAATGTGTATTTTCTTCACAAAGAAATCCTAATTCAAACAGCGAATAAAAATGAACAGATTTTACAGAACTGAAAAAAAAATTAGTTATCGTGACAATCCAGGATGAATGTTCTGCTCCTGAGCAACACTTATGATCTAATGGAAAGGGTAAGCTAGGTATTACCAAAGCTACTAGTAAGTGTTTTCATGTCTTGGTTTCTTGGTAAGGTAGATATCAATTATGCTGTACTGATTTTTGCCCGTGGAGTTGTTTGTCCTGTACATTGTATTTAGTAGCTTAAGGGGAAGAGTTAACCTATGATTCAGAAAAGTAGCCTCAATTAATGCAACGGGTTGAAGTGTATTGTCTATTCAGTCCTGTTATTTTTTGTATAAGTAGAGAGTTTTAATTATCAAGATTTCTGAATGCACTGACGTAAAACAAACCTAACAAGGTTCAGTGGTAAATGTCACAGTGGTTTAACAAGATTCAACAGCAAGCTTGATTATTTACTGCGTAGAGGACAGGTCAGACGAAATTGAGACCCTTCTGTTGGGTCATGAGGTTCAGAAAGGACCCCCTTGAGTTCTAAACTCCTTCTTAGGGAGGAGTCTAGGTGCAGATGGATCCACTGCTAGTCCCGGGCTTGGTCGGTGGTTTATGTCTAAAGAATTACATATGCACAATCAATCCTTTATATCACTTAGCTAAGATATCAAAGTTTAGCATGCTGTTAACCACTTACCAAGAATCTGTTGCAGCAAGGAATCCCTCAGCCTCAAGCAGTACCTTGAGAGCCATTCCTGCTCAAGGTGTGTTCCTGTTGTGCAATATACTGCTGTGCAGAAGAGCTCAGCAGGCCCTGGACCTCACTATTCATGGAGTAAGAAGGAGTGATTTACAATCATATCTGCATTCCAGCAAGAAGTCTGGGGCATCATTCCAGACAGCCCTTGGCCACCGTGTTGCTATCCATGCATGGAGAAGGAAGATGTCTCATCTAAGGAGGCACTGCCCCGTGCCCTAACTATCAAAGATATGGCACCTTATATATTCTCTAATTCTTAACTGTAGACTACAACAGTAGCTCTATTGGTTTCGTTCTTCATATTAAATCAGAGCAGGCATTTTCAGTCTCTATAAAAAGTGTGTTTTACAACCACATCTTATTCAAGAATTCATCAACAGCGGTTCTTTTGTTGAAACAATAAATTTATGCTCTACAGGACCTTCATAACTCTTTACAGGCTGTCATTATGCTGGAGCTGCTAAACGCTTGCATGCCCAAATTCCATCTGCAAATGTCACATCTACCTTGTTCTCTCAGGCACTTACATTATCAGGATTAAGTCTCTATTTGGATACTCCAGTTTCCCATTCATTCAGATGTGGAAGACCAATTCCACTGTATAACTCTGGCCACTGATCTTTATTTAATTCGGAATTACTGTCCTGTGTACAGATGGGCTACACACTTCTGGTGTAGTTCACTTGGTTGGTTTCTAGTTTTCACATTTGTACTTGAGCTGAAGATGCATAAATATCCCATAAAGTAGATAGTTTAACTACTCTGGCAGTGGGCCAGATTCTTATTTAAACTGTTGAATGCTGCTACTGCATTCACAGTTCGTGATGTTTTCCTTTCTCTTGACTTGAGTACTATTAGATCTACATGAGCCAATTTGCCTCTTTTACTGCATTTCATTATGATTCAATACTTGAAATCACTGGATTCTCATTAGATTTGTTTTCCTTAATTAAAAGAGTCTTTTTGGCAACAGAAACCCCTTCAGTCTTTCTTGTATATGTGGCTTGCTGATGAGATAACTTAAGTAATATTTTCCTTTATGCTTTGTTCTCATTTCATTTTAAGAAAGGTAATAATTGAAGCCTAATAACTTAAATAACTTATTGAAGCCTAATAGCCTAATCACCCAGAATTCATAGATCTGACTTGCTCACAACTCCAGAATTGAAAGAAATAGCAGGAATCACTTTTTGTTTCATGTTACTATGACTGTTTTAGGTATAATTATTAAGATATTGCATGTCCTGGGCCAGGAGCTGAACTTAATGATCTTTTGGATCCCTTCCGATTCAGGATATTCTATGCATGTGGGTCTTGGAAAATCAATTCATCAATTTATTCTGAATTAATTAAAGATAATTGAGGTTCAATTCCTAATTGAAAAAATATGGCATTCATCTTTACCTGCTGGTGAAAATGTAACCAAGCCTGACAACACAATACTACATGAAAAAGAACTCCCTGCTGAAGTTTGCAAGATACAGTAAAGAAAGGAAAGGTCAGTTAATAACTCATTTAAATATGCTCAGATGTGTATTTTCGTTTAGGTCTGCCTGTAGTGAGCATTAATGTGTAAAGATCAGCTTTCTTCCCACACTTGACAAGACTCATCCACTGTTCAGGCAGTGGAAGACAATAATTTTCAGACCACAACAAAACCTATAAAAAAATCTATAATAACAATTTATCTGAAGAGTGAACCTGCCACACATTCATTGCTTTGATTGCTGTAATATCACTCACACAAGTAACTCTAGGAAACTACATATGCTCACGCTAAAGAACAAATGCTATAGCATCACCCTATAAATCAAAACAAAAGCCCTGAGTGAGTTGAGCTGGTTATTAAGACAGATGAAATGCATCTTTATTTTACACAAAGTGAACCAACAGATGAGTTATTTCACAAAGTCTAAATACGGCATCTGTGGCTTCAGATACCCACAAACCAACCTTCATATATCATGCTTTGCTTATAGGGATAAACATGTACTAACCTACATTACCTAGTTAAAAACAGGTTAGATTTCCGAACAATTTTGCTGTGGCTGTCACTTCTGATGCTCTTAATGACTCCATAATTGCTGTTATCATCATCTTAGAGTTTTCAAGAGTAAGTTAGCAACTGTGTGTTGTCATTTAAAGTAATTAACACAGAACCCTGATCTTTTGCAGCCTTCCTTCTTCCCATAGTCCTGAAAACAAAGCTAAAGCTTGGAGGGTGTTTGTACCCAGGAGAAACCTTTGTTCACTAAGTCCCCAAGAGATCTAGTGCCTCATTAAGATTTAGGTACACAGCTGACCAAAAAAAAATCTCCTCCTGGTTTCAGGTCTAATTATATGCAAATACTCAGCGTCTTCTGGGTAATTTAAATACCACATAATGAGAATACAGATTTTAGAAAAGAAGCCGTGCGAGTGTTCTTTCTCACACTCCCACTACAAATATGTATTATTTCAATACGCAATGACAGTTCAATCAGAGAGGAAGTCAAAACCCTCAGAAAAATTACTGCCCAGTAGTATCCAGTTTTGCTGACTTACACAACTCATTAAAAATAAACAAACCAACCAAAAACAACTTCTTAAGTAGAACACATCAATCCTCACACCATTTTGTCTTGACATGCCCACATGGAAACAGATAACCGCAGTAGCTGAGAGAAAGGTTATTCAGTGGCACATGGTGTTCCAGCAGTGGTGAAAGTCCTTCAGGTTTGAGAGGTAAGCAAAATTTGTGGTAGAAAAGGGTGAACAGACCCATCTGGGGGGATGGCTATTGTATTTTACTCTTTCAAAGGTGTTTTTTGTCTCTGTAGATTAAAGATGGGGAGACTGTCATAGTTCTGGACACAGAAAGCAACGGTCAAACAGAATGGAATAAAGATTATGCAGGCATCATCTTCATTCTTCAATTTCTTGGTCTACCACACCTGAATTTTATTGAAGACACTGGGAGGATGTTGAATTTTTCAGATACTTGAATTGGTTTACATTCAAATCTTTGGAAGTTAGAGCAACTATCCTCAAATAAATATTTCAGTGTCCAATTATGTAGCTTCTTTGATAAGGCCTTTCTGCTGTGATTGTGGCAATGTTGTTGGTATTCTTAGAAATATAATTTTAGTTAATAATTCATGCAGAGAACACAAAATAATTAATGCAGAGAACAAAAAAATTATCCTCACTGTATACAATGTCCAGTTTCCTCTTCATTTCAATCATTAGAAAATACTAAAGGATGTGTGTTATTGCTTTTGGGGAAATATTTTCTTCAACATTTCCTTTCCTCCCCAAATCAAAAACCTGTTGGAATACACTGATATCTTTTAACTTATTTACTCACCACAGGAAGGTTCCTTAGAGGGGCACCTGCTCCAGAATCCAGGTCCCAAAAAGTTGCTGAGATTAAGGATGTGGCAGATATTGTGCATAGCAGGTTACAAAAAAGGTGAGGTAAGAGCAGAGCTATTATCCATCCTGCAGAATTGCAGGAAAGAGCACTAACTCTTACATTTTCTAGGAAATAGGGCTCAGACAGAAAGATATGGTTTTTAATGGGATCCAAATTTGGACTCAGTTCTAAGTTTTACAGTTTTTCTTAATACACTAATGATAATTCAAAAACTCAGTAAAAGATACATTTTATAAAGTAAATCAGAGTCAACTCAAAAGATGCAGATACATAATTTATGCTTCTTGGAACCAGAACCTTTCTTTTCTCCAGTTGATTCAAACGGAACTAGAATTCATGTGTATCAATTAAAAGATGCATCACTGCATCCAAACTTTTCCATAAGTATTTTCTTTTTGGTTTTGGGGGTTTTTTTTGGTTTAATATGACAGTATATCAGATCCAGTTCATCCATCATGGTTCTGTGTTGCTCACTACAAGGTTAAGACTTTTAAAAACTGCATAAAGTGTTCACTGCCATTGCATTTCTGTGTTCGCAGTTTCACTGTGGTGTGTTTACATACTCTTGGGCATGCAAAACTAAGCCTATGCCCAACAGAAGTTTAATTTAGAAGACATGCCAAGCCATCACCTGTGTGTGTAGGGAGAATTTTGAACCTTCTTTCCTGGGAATGTATTACTGATGAACAGAAATATAGTTGCTCTCTGACAGTAAGTTATCTCTGTGCGGGTAATACAGATCATTCTTACCAAAAAGATCTAAGTATATTATTTGATTGAGAAATCTTATTTAATTATATTTAATATCATGTTCAATTAATATATTTAATCTAATTTAAGTATATTTAATTTTTTTATTACCTTAAGCATATACTACAAAGGGAAGCTCCATCTTGGAGGATTAAAAATGAAGTACTGTATATATATGGAGAAAACAACTGATATCCCAATAACATTATGACAAAAGGTATAGACAGCTAATGACAGAAGGATTAATAAAGTCAATTTTTCTCTAGAAAAGGGCTGTGTAGAAACAACCCTGAAAGAGTTACAGTCATGCCATGAATTAAAGTATCTTTCTTTCTCTGGACTATTTTCTTTCTCTGTGCTTGTTTCGTATTACATAGCACATGCTGTTTTGAATGTTTTGTAGCCAGTTTTCTTCCTATCCACGTGCTTCATACACATTGAGAAACAAACGCTAATTAGTTAATTGCTTGTTGATTTTGTCAGAGTACAATAGTACTAGTTTGCATGGCAACTGATATGAACAGATACTGATTTTCAGAAACTGTGTCATATTCTCAGAAGTATTTCCTTTATTTTGATATGGGGGAAATCAGTTGTCTAACAGACCCCATAATTAATGTAACAAGCATTTTATAAGGAGTGGGAGGCTTCTACGGTCATTAAAAAAAACTGTGTTAAACTGTGTGAGAACTTTTCAGATAAACTATATACCAGTGTTAAAGCATTTTCTCAAATCTGAATTTACCTTGGGTAACATTTAATACCACAGTCCTTTTGCAGAAAACACTCAACAAAATCCAAACAATGCACACAGATAAAAAAGTGAACAAGAATTATGCATGCAGTACTGCTCTTTTAGTCAATCTCATTTGCTTTCTATCAAGATGCAAAAGTAAAACTGTTCTCCATGTGTCCAGTAAAGGCTGATAAGAATGCATTTCCCTGCTTAACAGCATGTAGTATATAATAGCCCAAGAAGATGAGAGCTTCTCATTCAGATAATGAGCAGGGGCAGAACTCCAGTTTCACAAGCGAAGACGAAACATGTGCTTTTTTTTGCTGTACATTTGCATGCTCCATATAAGTTCCTGAGGACAGAGTTCATTCTGTCTTTGAAAATAACTTGATGAGGAACTCCAGCAGGAGAACTATGGTTTAAATCCAAACAGGAGTAGGATGGTTGTCGTGCAGCCTGTGCAGAACATAGCTTCTTCAGAAGAAATTCCTGCATCTCCTGTCAGCAGATGGAGTTTTATTGTTGATTTTAAACTGACCTATAATGAAATTGAGTCTTGGATGAAAATCTTAGAACCAAAACTCAACAGATCTACAATTAAACTAAAACAACAGAGATTTAGAAATAAAACAAATGCTGACATTAGTCATCTGATTACCAAATTGCTGTAAACCACACAATCTTAATGCCAGGTGCAAGCACACATTTTATTCACGTGTCCTCCCTTTAATGTACTTTAATGAACATCTTCCCTTTAATGTACTATAAATTCAATTAATAATATGGAAGATTTTCTTTATTTCATCACAGATACATAAAACAGCTCTAGAAGCAGAAGTCACAATCTGGGATTTCATTGTCCTCCAACAAGAGACTAGAGAATTGCTGTACTTCAAAGCTAGGACGTGTCTCAGGCCAAAGTTGCGTCTGACTGTGTTGAAAAGCAAATTTGAACTGCTGTATCTGGGGGGCAAGACTTGAACCCCAGGCCCTCCTTTCCACTTAAAAAATTTCCCCACTCATAGCATTTGTGTTGAAAAGGATGACCTGTGTCAACACTCAAGTAAGAGGGTCACTTACTGTCATGATCTTTGCTGGAAGTAAGACAAACTGTTTTGAGTGGGTTGATATTCTTGTTAGCCTATGATCTTAAAAGTAGAAAAAAACGCAAGGATTTATGGAATCAGAGTTTATGCGGCATGGGAAGGAGAGAAGAGTTTTGATTTACAGTTCTAGACTTCATTCCATGTATTTGTCTTTGTTCCTTATGCTGAACTTTGCTTGAGGTACACTCATGCTGCTCTATTCTATGAGTTACATGTTAAGGAAAAAAAATTAATGTCGGAAGTGCCAGTTAACTTCACGTTCCATTTGAAAAATGTATAGCTGATCTCTTAGCGTGCAAGCAATATACAGCACTTCATGTGCAGCCCTCATTTCATATGCTGCCTTACAAGCCTAATAGAAACTCTCTCTTGCCCCCTTATGGAATACAATATCAAAATAAATGACTTGTCATTAATGTACATCTAAAATCAAGAGGTGTTTTTTCACTTATAATACTTTTTAAGTTTTAAAAATTTGGGTATGATAGTACAGCTACCACAAAACTTCTGAGCGCAGTCCTTTTATACTCAGCTAGGAACCAGCACCACATTCTTGTTAGGAAGAACTTACAACTCTTAGCAAAGCTCTTATTAAACTGATTGTATTTTGGCCCTGGAGTTTTCTTGAGTTTGCTCTTCCTGCTGTCTCCCCACCTTCTGCTGTGGTGGGGGGAGTGAACAGTTGTGTGGGTGCCCAGCTGCTGGCTGGGATCAACTCACAACAGTTTTTTGCAGAGGAAAATGGCCATTTTTATGTCAGAAACCTTGGATCAATTCCAAAGTCTGTTCAGAAATAAAGTAAGAAAGAACCAAATTCCTACGTTCGCTTTTTATATTGGCTATGAATAAGGGATGTAATAGTGTGGAGAAAAAAACTCTTATCTCCCTCCAACCACTTTATATTTAAATAAAACTATTTTAAGATATATGAGTTACAGCCACTGCTTGAAATTACTAATTGCTAAGATAAATTAGTTCTTTCATGAATAGAGTGATAAAGCGATAAGTTTTCCCTGTTTATTGCCATCTCTTTCCAGTATCAGTTTGAACACTAGTTTCAAAGCAAATAAATTATTTTCATTAGAACATCTTCCCTTTAATGTACTATAAATTCAATTAATAATATGGAAGATTTTCTATATTTCATCACAGAAAAGCTTTTTTCCTTTTGTTTAAAACTGGTGGATGGAAAACAGTTGTTTTTTAAAAATATAAGAACAGGTTCAAACCTGGTTCATACCCAAGCTGAACATTTTTTTATTTTGAAAAGTTAATGTTAGCTATCTTTTTTCTTTGCCAGTTTATTTCTCTACCTTCGAACTAAATTGTTATTAACTTACAATTTTATTTTCCATTTGCACCACCTACATTTTGTCAGAAACAGCACTGAGATACCGTAGTATAACAACATGAGCACTAACATTAAAAAGAAACACAAGATGTTTAACAAACCCTTCATTACAAAATATCAAGGGTATTTTCAGGCTGTGGACTGTCTGAGATGATTGAATCTGCTTTCTGAATCTTAAACTCATTTAATTTCTGGTTGCACTACCCATATTTGTCAACCAGATTCCTTCATTTACAAGAAGAGATCCTTTTGGATCCTGTCCTATCCAAATACTGAATTGTTCCTTTTTTTCTTTTTTTTTTTTAACAAATACTGGTTTTTTGACTAGCTGTGCTGATGAAATAGTCCTTAGACTAGGCATAAGCAGTTTTCCTAATGCTTTGCTTTTCATATTTCACATCAAAATCTCTGAATAACTGAAGCCATAAACCTTGAAGAAAAGAGTTTAGGTGATGGGAAATGTCAGCAGTCCCACTGTGCAGGCTGGGCCACAGCAGTTCATGTAGCCCAGTAGTCCCTCTATTACAATAGACCCCCTAAAGTTCAGCCAGAGAAGCTGTTGCATTAAGGCTGTTGAATTTTGGCGGAAAATGAATCCCCTAGCATTCCAGCTGTACTCAGACATGAGAAGGGCTGCGTGTGGCTTGGCTTAATTTCTGATTATGGCAAATTTAACGTTGTTGGCCTGGTTGAGTTCAATAAGAACTTGCACAAGTTTCTTGCACAAGATTTACAAGTAGTGCAGTGCCGTGGCTTAACCCCAACAGGCAAACAAGCACCACACAGCCACTCGCTCACTCCCCCACCAGTGGGATAGGAGAGAGACCTGGAAAGTAGGAAAACCCATGGGTTGAGATAAAGATAATTTAATAGGTAAAGAAAAAGCTGGGCATGCAAGCCAAACAAAACAAGCGATTCATTCTTCCTATTGTGTAACGATTACTGGGGAGGACAAACACTATCATTCTGAACATCTCCCTCTTCTTCCTTCTTCTCCTGTCTTTATATCCTGAGCATGAGGCCATATGGCATGGAATATCCCTTTAGTCAGATGGGGTCAGCTGTCCCGGATGTGTCCTCTCCCATCATCTTGTGCACCCCAAGTCACTGCTGGTGGACAGTACAAGAAGCAGAAAGAGCCTTGGACCTGTGCAAGCTCTGCTCAGCAGAACCAAAAACATCTGTATACTGTCGACAGTGTTTCCAGCACAAAACCAGAACACAGCCCCCAACCAGCTACTGTGAAAAAAATTAACTCTACCCCAGCCAAAAACTGCACATGCATCTTACCAATCTGACGCTGGTCTGGCTAAGTTCAGTAAGAATTACACTCTAGATTCCTAAAAAGGATGGTTTATTGAAGATAAATGATAAATGTGATAAATGCACTAAACCAGAGTGTGTTAGTATGTATTGCAAAGGGAGGTATGGTAACAGATATCTATTAATTCTATATACGTATAAATGAATATTCCCAGGTCTGCTCCAACACCATTGGATATGCAAAACTCACCCAAAGGCGTTCCTTCAGTGGAGGAGGACAGACACAGTTCACCTACTGATCCCGAGAAAGCAGACATGTTTCCTCATCTCACTTTTTGCCCTGCAACCTCCCTTCTTTTTATACTAAAAATTTTTTTGGCCCTTCCCAGCTGGATGGAACACTCACATGTTATAGGTGGGGTTTGGTGACTTTGGTCAAACATGTTTTAAATATCTCATTTTATTCCTCATTTGCTTTGTAAGGGGTGTGAAAGTTAATATGCAAACAGGGCTTAATGAGGGTCTTGATTACTTTCAGTCTGAATTTATTTTTGATACAAGAGGTAAAATAAACACTTTGATCCTCCTCCACCCACTGAGGTGGCAGTAAAGGCTGCCTCACCAGAGTCTTTGTTCACATTCCTGTCTCCTTAAAGGACCAGATTTGCAACAAATCTTGTTTTTCAGGCAGGAGTGAGGCCAGTTCCTGGTACAGAGCCACGGGTGCTCCTCTGTGCCTCACTGAACCAACACTGGGCTGCAAGACCTCCACTTCCCTCTAGACATCATTCCATCATTCCAAGTCCAGCCTTGCTCGAGCCAGGTGCAAGATAAATGAGCGGTCCAGCTCATGGCTTTTTCAACCAGCATGATCAATTCACCACCAACTTAAGGCAGCTCTGTAGCAGGTCTGAAAATTTACCCCAGGAGCTCCAGAGAACAGTTGTACTTACCCTGAGAGAAATCTTATATGCTGCACACATTTCTCACTTTGCCAAATGCTATCTAAATGTGCCTGAATAAACAAGAATTATCACAAGTGGTAGATATAAAAAGCTGGGCTGCAAATCTAAATCAAGAAATCACCTTGGATTCCGAATGGCCATGACATGTATTGATTGAAATGACCAGGGGGTTATACAAATAAGTGAATGCACAGCATGAAATTTCTATCTTGTAAACATTTAGGTCAATTGTTTATTAAATATGGATATTATGCTATTTCTCTTCTAGTGAAGAAACCTAAGGAAAAAATCTGATAATATCCTACTCTAATAAGACACTTTTCTATATTTTTCAAGTGGAACACGTTATTAAATGGGCTCAGAAATGATTGATGCTTTTAAGTAACACTATGTCATAAAACACATCTTTTCAAAAAGAACTGGCATGTAATTGTATGTAAATAACATTCTTCCTCAAAAATATTTGCACTTTTGTTTGTTTGAAGCTTTTTTTGTCACATTATTTCTTGTAAATATAAACAATAAAACCTATAGAAACAAACTACTTGTTGCTTTCAGTGTATTACACAAAGAGATGACACCACAGGGAACAATTCAAGTTAGTGTATTTCTGAATTAAAATGTGCGTAACTTAAGGCCACATTTTGAATAACATAATCCTCCTTTTTGCAGCTCTAAAAATAAAAAAAGTTAAAAGCATGGAAATTGACAAAGACTATATTGGTTCAATTACAGAGGCAGCAACTGTCTTTTCACTCATCTATGTAATTACCATACCATGGTTGTTTTCTGGGAAGTGATTTCAAATGTCTCATGTTAAATTAAAGCAAAACTGCCACCTCCTGAAGATCTGAATTAAATCTTATCAGTAAGGAAAGCATCATCTATGGTCAGAGGAGCGTGACACTTGGCCTATGAAGAAAAACTTCCGTGCCCCTTACAATCCACTCTAGCAATGTGTCTTCATATTGTAGAACACAGCAGTGACAAAAGCTAATTAATTACCTTTGTACAACTGCATTTTACAGGGCCTCTGTTCCGAGAAACTCTTGCTTAGTGTGGTTTCAGTCCATTATTTGTAATGCAAATACTTACAGCTTAAGAGCAGTGGAAAACTGTATAAATCTCCCAACATGTGAGAAATTAGCAAGTGTTACTTTGCTGTTTGATATGCAGCACATAGTCAGATTTACATTCCTAAGTTTTGCTTTGAAATAAAAAGCATACTCATGATCTTTGAAAATAAGAAAATAAAACATTTAGAAAGAAAACCAGAGGCACCTCACATTCTTTTTTGAACTACATTTTACATTAAATAATTTTCTGAAGATTAAAAATGGGGCAATTTGTATGATTTATTCTACTTAGATGCTGAGTCTATAAGTGAACTGGTACGTGAGCTTTGTAGGAGCCTGGTTTTCAATGATGTTAAATGTAAATGCCTTTAATAGTTACAAATTTGCCAATTTTTGTTTATAAGGCTATATAATGGTCTGCATATAATAGTATAAATGTCATTTGCCAAAGAGGATTGTATACTTACAGGAAGAAAACAGGGTATCTGTGAAAATTGGGAAGACACTGCTTGGAGAATGAGAATACAACCAGGAGTGTTCAAGCATAGTCTCACAAAGTAGGCTGAATTCCTGAAAAGTAGCACTGTCTTGGCGTGGGAAATAGTCCGAAGTGTCAGTTACCCCACATACATTATATATACATAATATTTCAATTATATTTCAATTTTTTGTAAGATACTACTACATTAATGATAAACACAGGAGAAGTGGGAGCTAAGGCAAAAAGGAGGCCTAAAATCTGTGGCAAAAAAAGGAGCTGGGAGAAAGCAAAGAAAATCTTCAGCATAGTCTGAAGCCATTGCACACAGAGAATTGAAGAGGTTGATACTTACTCTTGAATTCTGCCTGTGCTCTAAGTTGGCCTGGCATCATGAACACAACTGCAGGTTCCTGGTTGTTAAAAGGCTCCAGAGCATCAATCTCGCTGTAGGAAGCTTAGTAATAAGGGCAGCATCTTGAGGTTTGAGGAGTCAAGCAGTATAACACAACTAATTCTGACACCAGTTTCAAGTGTGGTGTGTATTTACTTTGCATGATGCTGATGGGATATTTAAATCGCACTAATTACTCCCATGGTATAGAATGGAAAATGCATTGTTTTACAGAACATTTCACACCTGTAACAGTCTGTTAAAACACTATTAAATGTTCATTGATTGTTTGACAAGCATAGGTAGGTAAGCAACTGTATTCTATAGTCAACAGCAGCCCATGCACAGGCCTGCCAAATATGACCCATCTCACTGAGAAAACAGACATTAGCCAGAATTACAGTGTCTAAACTATCAGTATTAAGTGTCAGTTTCTGAATAGAAAACAGCAAAATAAGTAAGAAAACCTCCTGTCAAAGGGAAGTCTTCTCCCACGAAGCAGAAACCTGGGGTATACCTGTGTGTTTGTTTAAAGACAAATTAAATGGTACCCTTGGTTTTAATCTTGCAGGTGCTTTCAGCAAAATTAAAGGATGTGGTGAAACCTCATCTGGAATAATGCTCACCTTTGCTGGCTAGTAAGATGAGTTCAGGAGGTTAAAATAAGCATCATCAGAAAAAAATTCCCTCACAGAAGAACCAAAACATATACTAATGAATAAGGTTTATAAGCCTGTATGTCGGCAGTGAGAGACAGAATCCATATCAAAAGAAGCAGAAGGCTATTACACTGTATGATAACTATTTTTGTGAAAAATTTGGGGGGTTGTATGTTGTTCTTCATAATTTTTCAAGTGAAGCTCAGGCAAAAAGGTAAACTGCAGTGAAGACAGCTTTTCATGCATTTGTGAGAGAAAATATCAGAACAATATTGTTCTGATCTGCCACCAGAATTATCTTCACTCTGTGGATGCAAAGATGAATTTACACCACTTGGTGATACACATCCTCTTGGTATCTATGAGGATTCTTACTTATTCACATAGTTAACTAAATAAAGAGAGCAACTTTTTGAAATGGTTACATCACTGTTTTGGAGAATTACATTAGACAAAATGGAAATTACAGTTGGCGGTTATACTCAAGTCATGGTGAAATATTTCTGACGTGATTAGCTATCAGAAAAGTGCACTACCCAGACATGCCTAATCATCATGATTATCTTTCTCTTATTTGATAGAATAGACTGCGAGGCAAGTGTCAAAACCCTGAATCCCTTATTTAAATATTTCAGCACTGTGTCACTGACAATTTAAATAAACCTCAGCGAAAATATAAAGATTATATTTTTCAGAGAGATAATACCATTTAATTTTGCTTGCAAAATTAAGGTGAATTTTAAGGGCAAAAAAAATGCTAGGGATGCACTGGGTGCAACTACTGTTCTTCAGAGTTTTTACTCTGATATTTGGATTTCAGTGCAGAACTCAATATCTAAAATCTTTACATTTGTTGCCTGTTTTTTCCAAAATTTTCACTAGAATGAAGGGGAATGTTAGTCCAGGTTTTCTAATTTCAAAGCTTTGGAAAAAAAATAGGAAAAGGGGATCTCAGAGTGGTTGTTTTCTGTTCAAAATTATTTTTAACAAATGGTAGTGGACTTTGTCACATACTTAGGAGTTGGGGGAAAAAATGCCTATTCAGAGTCTGAAAGACTCTGATGCAGAGTTCGTTCTAAGACCTGTCCAGCTACTCTGAGATGACTGATCAGTCCAGGGATCCCACTCTACTCACCCATAATTGCGCCACATCTGGAGTGCTGTGTGTACTTCTGGGCTCCTCAGTAAAAAAGACACATGGAGCTCCTGGAGCAGCTCCAGAGAGGGCAGTGAAGATGATTAAGGGACTGAAGCATCTCTCTTATGAGGAAAGGCTGAGGGAGCTGGGCCTATTCAGCCTCAAGAAGGGACAACCAAGAGGGGACCTGTCTGTCAGTATCTGAGGGGGGGGTGTCAGAGGATGGAGCCAGGCTCTGCTCAGTGGTGCCGAGCAATAGGACAAGAGGCAATGGGCAGAAACTTACACACAAGGAGTTCCACCTGAACACGAGGAAGAACTTCTTTACTGTGCGGGTAAGCGAGTACTGGAACAGATTGTCTGGAGAGGTTGTGGAGTGTCCCTCACCAGAGGTATTCAAGAACCAACTGGATGCAGTCCTGTGCCCTGTGCTCTGGGGTGACCCTGCTTGAGCAGGGAGGTTGGGCAAGATGCCCCACTGTGGTCGCTTCCAATTCAGAAAAGGAATGTTCCAAAGCTATCATGGGATGACTCTCACCATTCCTGCTCTCATGTCCCGTCTTGTCCAAGCAGCAGGAGTTCCTGTTGCTGTCATTGCTGCTTTCACCTCAGCCTTGCAAGAGATCCCAGTATGATCAAGGCATGCTTCACCACCAAGCTCTTGCACAAGGCCTGATGACAGGTTATTGAAACTGTAGAGGAGGCACAGAGCAGGCCAGAGGCAGAGAAAGGGGAAGGGGGGAGGATCATGCACCCCACAGTAGTTTGCTGAAGGAGAGTCATTCATTTCCTTTCTAATGAAAGTGTGCGTGGTGCTCACAGACAGTGGTTTTCTGAGTTGTGAATGTTTTCTCAGTAAGTTGTAATACCCTTAACTGTGTGTCAAGAATAGTGACTTTTATAATGCCACTCGCATTTCTGGATGTAAGTTTGTCTTTGATAGTTTCATATCAACTGCTCAATTACATGAATGCCCATTATATTTAAAGCCATAACCCGGACGTGTAGAATTCCAGGCAGACACAGTTTTCTGTACTTTTCAGCTCAGAAGAGAATATACTATTGGAAAAAAAAGACACAACCTTGTAAAGGTAAGAGGGTTTTCTTTCATTACTCCAGAGAGAATAAGGATTTTTTTTTTTTTACACGTAAGCATGAGGCTGAAAGATGGCCTTAAAACTAACGAAGCGCTGATATAACTCCTGGAAGAGTTCCCAATGCTTCCTTATTGGCTACTGTAGTATATAAAAATCTAATGAACCACAAAATGATGATGGAGAAATCCAGTCTACTCAGACTGGCTTCTGGACAGTGGAATATGATAAGTGCTCATCACAGTCATTATGGAGAACATAATAGATGGAAAATAGCATGATCATGAGATTATTAAATTCCACTTTCTTTTACTGTTTCTAGATTCAACAAAAACATTTTTTGCATGTTTCATTTTCAGATGTTTTCCTGTATTACAGATTGTAATTAATGTATTCTCATCTAGATATAAAAATTAATTCTGAATATAAATACATTATTGTTAAGTATGTATTAATATTAGTATATAGATGTACTAATAGATTTTTATCTAATTAATATAATGAACTCAATTATAAATACTGTTCTATTTCTGGGATTTCTATTATACAGTGTCTGGATTGCTAATGCTATGGACATTTAATTTTGCTTACTATGTCAAATGCTGATATCATCATACCATCTTGTCCTTAAGAACTCAATTTGATTAATTTTTATCTTTTTTTAGCGTTATAGACATCTTGTACACTGCCAAATATTTGTACCAATGCAAATAATATTTTATTGCACTACAGATCAGAATGTTGGACTGCAAGGTTTTGCTATATGCAAAGGTTTGTACCTCAGCTACTGCAGAGATTACTTTTCCAACACTGTGACTCTCTACCCAACATTTTGAAGGAGTGTGGGATGGGAGATACAAATGTTAAAAGAGTCTTTCAAGTTTTTTCCTTGGCTGCTTCTACCCGTATGAAAATATGTCAAGAGTTAACAGCATCTTTGCCTCTGTCTTCCACACTATGCTTCAGTTCCACGGTGCAATGACTGTCATCATAACAGTGCAGTCCACTTGGTGCCTAAACCATGTGTGCGCACACAAACATGAATTTTCAGCCTTGACCCTGATTTGTAGCTAATCTGTATCCCAACATAGACAGTGGCAGGAGAAAAGGATTAAAGACCAGCAGAAATGTTATCAAGATCTCCAGCTGTAGCTTTCATTGAGTACCCTGTAGGTGTTCAAGTGAAGCTACAGTTCACCTTCTCCTTCAGAAAAAGTCACTTCATATTTTCACATGGCGTCTATTTGGTAATTTGCACATTTTTAGTTATACTGCTTAACCTAATTTTTAACCATTGATTAAAGTTTTCTAGACACAGAATGAGGTTGCAATGTTTCCCATATTCAAAAGGTATTTATATTTTGCAGAGACTGAAATGAATCAGATCCTCCTGTTAACAGTCAGAATATTTTCCCAGTTGCCAAAAGATCTGCAGCATTTACCAGTTACATTTTTAGCAGCTGAACCAGATGTGAGTAAATTTAGTCTCTTATATTAAATTGCTTAATTAGGAAAGTAGCATATTGTTGCATCTAGGAGGGAAACTAGAGATGATTAACCATATTATAAAAAGATTTAGAATACCTCAGACTTCTGATTAGTCTTTAGCACCCTTCTTGTGTATACTATGGCCTATGACATTTGGAGTTTGCCTCTACCTACCTATTTGCTAGTTACCTTTTCATGAAAGTACTTCAAGTGTCACTGAGGGAACTTTAATTTTTCTAGATGTTACTTTAGTAAAAGAAACAATATTATACATGCTCCATTTACTTTATTTACTACATATGTAGTAAATAATACGTAGAAGTCCACTGTATAGAGGATTATAGAGGGCCCTATGTCAAACTAGTATCTTTTCCTTAGTCCTCTTTAGATAACAGATTTTCTAACTTAGAGTTTCCTAGGGAAAATTTCATGGGATTTTTTTTCCCTTCTTGGACTATACAGTCTAGGCCTGATACTGCCATTTGGATAGGAAGTTTCTCTGCCTCTGGATACATCTTAAACAGAGATATTTTAAGGACTGCCATTCCCTATGCAGAGCTTTAAGAGCACCTTTTACATTCAGTAATGTGAAAAACAACCATTAATTTCAAATTCTCGTCAGTGATCTGTATCACTGCCATTATAGACATCACTTATGGTCCTTAATGCTCTACTTGGCTTGTGCTGGCTACTGTCATGGGCACTCATGTTTTGTTTAAAGCACGACTCCTTGTTGTATTCAAATCTCTGCAGCATACGACCCCAAACTAAATGTGTGTTCTAGTATCAGACAAGTCATGACTTTATGAACTTTCACTAGTACAGGAGGACACCTGCACAAAGTTCTTGTCTGAATGCTCGTCCTATGATAATACCACGAAATATTTTCCACCACAAGGTAATTGCTGAGATTGGAACTGGGCAAGATAAACCTTTTAAAAATACTTATTTTAATGGCGTTTTTCAGAAAAAGAAAAAATCAAGAAGAAATTTCACAGTACCATTTCACAGACCCATGGCTTCATCTTTTTGTGTGCACATATATATATATATAAATATAAAACATACATAAAAATGCAATGGCTGGCATTGAGCCTGTGTTTGTGGGGGGTTGGGCAATGCGATGCGGAAGGAAAGACGGAGAGCATTCCTTAAGGCTGTAAGTAGCCACAACAGCCTCAACACCCAAAAAGAAGCTCCAGTCAGGCCAGCCAGTTTAAACATCTGGTGATACAAAAACAAACAAACAAACAAAACAAAACACAAAAACCCCACCAAAAACCCAAAAACACATTAAATGTTTAAAATGTGTAGCCATCTTCTCTTTTTTTGAAACGAGGAAAATGCACACATACAGGTGCCTACTGCTGGTAGTTCACAAAAAACATTACTCTACATTAAATAAATATTATCCCCATCTGGGCAAAAGACTTGGTATCCTCTTGTTTACTTTTAATCGCCAGAGCTGAGTGAGTAAAGTACATGGGCTGTGAGAAAAAATTCCTACCGAAAAATATTGACTACTACAATGAATTTACTATTTCTACTTCAACCAACTGAAATCCTAGCAGAGTATTTGCTCCTTTTCTCTGGCATTTTGGAAGCCAGATTTTTGTGCTTCTTTTTGTCATTTTTGCCTGCTAAAGTGAGAAATTTTGTCACAATTTAGAAGGTTCAAACCAAGTCCTATCTGAGATAGTTAATTCAAATTTCTGTAACTCAAAACAGCCTGGCTCTCAGATGATGCAGATGGTATGGAGGAGGAGAAGGATCGTTTTGGCCGCAGAATCACATTTAATACTTTTTTTTCCACTCTAACATTATCACATAATGAAGTGATGGGACAGGACTCTTGAGGCTGCTTCTCTGTCCCCATTTTTCCCTTTTTTTTGCTCCATATAGTGTGAGTGTGCCAGGGTTTTCCCTTGGGAATGAATCTAGCAGAGAGGACGAACAAAGGGCTGTCATTCAAAGAGAAGGCAGAAGGTCACAGAATGACAGATAGACACTCCATCAGTCTCCACGGAGAGGCCATCATTACTGGATTTCTTGCTGAAGTACAGCAAACTTTATCCCCAAAGCATAAGTACACATGGTTAGCGTCCTGTGCTTTTGATACGTCCAGAACTAGGATTTCAGGCAGTAATGAAAGGAATAAAGAGGATATCAAGGTAACTAGAAAAATCCTAAACCAACCCATCAGATTAATCAACCATGTGACAGTTATTCAGCTGTATTTCATATCAACCACAACCCCACCACTCCTCAATGTGCATCTCCGTTCTCCTTGTCATAATGTTGCCTGTGCTTTGAAATCTCAGTGGCTGCCACGGCAAGCCACCATGGTACCACCTTCTTTTCCCTTGAAACTGATGATCATTTGTTTTTATTTCATCGTCTTGAATCTCATAAAAGTGATAGATACCTAAGAGAATTATTAATTGCTTGACGGTTAATCCACAGATCAATTTAAAACCACAGTGATGCCAGCCACTACTGCAGTAGCCAATAAAAGGTAGGCAGAATATTGTATTTTCATCAAATCTATTAATCATAATAATTATTCACAAACTGCATTGCCATGGAGACAATCCTCCTAAAATCACCTGAATTAATAAGGTTGGTAATTAACTTTATTTAGCTCATTTCAAACCTGGTCCTCAGGTTTTGACATTTACTGATTGGATTCTGCAACCTTTATATCATTTACTTCGGAGTAATTTGTAACCAATTTTGCACAACCATCTGACAATTTTACTGAGCAACCACAGATGACAGAAAATCTTTTTCTTGCAAGACATTCTTGAGAGAAATAGGTGCATAGGTGCATATACTCATACAGCCAGCTTACTCAGGATATGCATCACTATTGACATTTTATCAGAGTTCAAAAAAAAAAACCCACAGCAAAACCCACCAGAATTATGATCAGTGCTGACAATGGTTTTCTGTGATCTGATGGTACAGACCATCTCGGGAAACACAAACTTATCTTTAAGTACCCCTCCCAAAAAAGCAACACATGGCATACACAAGTAGAAAATTCTCTCTTCCCAAGCTCTTATCCAAGGCAAAGGAAGGCAGATGCTGCATCTGTTAAATGTAGTGGTCTAACTGACATAAATTTGTCAAGTTTTTATAGCTACCACCATGCATCTTTATGAGAAGAAAAAGCCTGTAACCTAATGCACATTGCAGCTGGTGGAAGAGAAGCTGTTTATGAACTTTTCCATGGGTTCTCATTATGCATGTTGACAGAAAATTTGCAGGCCAGAACACTGCCAGTAGTGGTACTGAGTGCCAGATTATTAATATACACCCAAGAAGAGAAACTACGCTGACTTTCTAGCCCAAGGACACAGATTATTTCCATCCTCCAATAACTTCAGACCTTCAGCAGTTGACATATCCATTAAATCTCTAAAAGAAAATTTTTGTCCCTTGTACTTTATTTTATATCTCATGAACCCATGATGGGTTAGAATGTAAGTTAAATCTTGAGTTTAATTGTTAAATCAAGTGAGGTATCTTCAAAGCATTTTGACAGTAGAGCTGTTTAAAACAAGCTCAGTGATCACTTCGATTTTCAGGCACTTTTATAACTGCTTTCTATTAGTGTAGTAGATTTTAAAAAATGCTACGTGTAAAACAAAATGCTACTTGTGAAAACAAATGCTACTGCAAAGCCAAATGAAACTGTCTTGCAGCAGCTATTCTCTCTGATCTCAAAATAATTGTGGCAATAGATGGATGGATAGATATGCGTGTGGACACTCACACATTTGCTTACGAATTTTATGCTGAAGTTCTGCAGGATTTCTCTCTCTTTCTCTCTTCCCCTCCATCCATGCACTCTGAATTTAGCAGCAGATTTAATAAGGCTGGGGTAATGTAATATAATGATTATGTATTCCTGCATGAATATCGCTTAATTTTAAAGTAATGTCATAACAAATTTATACAAAATAACTATTGTTTCTGTGATCCCCTTCTCTTGGAACATTTCAGAAATTTGAGTTTTGTATTCTTTTGAGAAGTAGGGAAAAGCTTTTTACTTCAGCTGTATGAAAAACTCAAGAAATAAAGGATGTTGGAAGGTACACCTTGTCTCCTATGGTCACTTAAAGAATTAATAAAATGTATATTTGCATAAATGGCTTGTTTTATAGGAGTTTGCATATAACCCAAGAGTGTTTATTTCTGGTTATCAACTTCAAGCTTAATCTTCGGTGACTGCAATATTAAATTGCAGTGCTACCATGCATGGCTGCTAAACTGCAAAACCAAATATGCATTTGGTTATAAATTTTACATCTTCTAGTAAAAAGAAATAAAAAACTCCCCATTCCTAAAATCATAGGAACTCTTTGACCTATTATTTTCCTAGAATTCTTCAGTTTTCCCCAGACTGCTTTTGACAAATATTTGGTCAAGGATGAAATTCCCACAATAAGTATGTGCTACTTCATATACTGAGTTGAGAATGCTTCAGCTTCCATCTGCCAAAGCTGAACATCTTTCCAGACAGATTTGGCCCAAATAATAGTGCAGATCTAAGCACTAGAATGTGGTAGTTGATAGCAGCACTGTTAATAACACCCTTCCCTCACCTCTGCCCAAGCCATGTAGACTAATATCTTAGCACCCAATACAATATGTAGGATTAGCATCATGGAAGTTGAGGCAAAATTGCTGTCTAATGAGATGGTTACGGATTGGCTCATTGCAGCCAAGATAGTGTTTCATAGTGATGCAGTTTGCAGTGCTACCAGACATTTGCACACAAGGAAGGGACCCCTGGATGGAACTCACTGGCCCACTAGCTTGCAAAGATGTTATATATGCTGAAGGATGTGTATTTAAATATTAACTACTTGTAAGCACTTTGTCAGAACGGACTATTAGGTTAAATTGCACATACAAGAAAGCTCATAGCCCGAGAGTACTATGAGCACTACAGTACAACGATCTGGAAATTAACTTGGTAACTTCAGATTCTGGAAACAGTGATTTTTTTCTTGTCATTCTCACTGAGAGATGTTTATCTCCTCTTTGAATTGGAAAGTTTTCCCCATCCTAAATTAACAACAAAAACATGTATAATAAATCCATCCTACTGCAACATCTCTGGTGATTCCATTTAAGCCAGGAATGATACTAAAAATTCACTACTGTTTTTGAAGTGAACAACAGGTTTATCTGAATGAAACCCACTTGTGTCATGCATAGACTGTTCCTAAGGGCATTATCTGGTTTCTAGCCTGGGTGGTAAACGCAGACATACTGTACCTCTACCCAATAAAGAGCTCTAAACTGTTTGGCAAGCCAAGTTATGCCTTCTCACACACATCTGCCAGTTCCCACATAGTAAGCATCATCTTAAGCCAAGATGCTAAATCAAAATAATTCCCTTGCAAGATTCTGGAACATCCTTTAGGACAGCTGCCATCCAGTAAATTCTAGAATACAGGAATCAGTGGTATTAAAGCCCTGGCAAGCCTTTCATTACTGACACAAGTAATGATGGTAGGTTGATAGCTGATCAAATCTGTCTGCCAAAAAACTAACTAAAATGAAAGTAGGACCATTTGGCAAGTAAAAAAAAAAAATTACCTAAGCAGTAGCTCAAAATTGTTCATCCATGCTACATGGAACTTAGAGTGTAGATGCCAACACTGTAACTGTGGTTGTTCTAAAAAACGTTGACCTAAAAGAGTGATGAAAAGTAAAAGATATTAAATGTAATAGGTGTTTTCAAAAAAAGAAAAAAGAAAACACTAGCCATGTAATGTATCATATATGTGTTTTCCTCACCATAAATCTACACACCAAGAGAATACCCTTCCTGATCTGTAATCTGTATGAATTTTGAGAAACTAGGAGAAAGAAGTACTTTTGTCAGTGCCCTAGGTCCATTAATATCCAAATAAATAGAGATAAATATTTTCCTTTCTTCTCAAAGACGTTCAGGTGAAATATAAACCTGCTATTCACCAGATTGAAGAGCCAAGTTGTTACTGAGGTTTTACTGTGAATTTCTAGAGGGTTTTAGTGTTGTACACCTCTGGCTTTAATTGCTAAAATTTTTTTCTGGCTTTGTTACTAAATGACACTTGCTATAATTTGTTACTCTGAGTTCTGTCTGTTATTTTCCTACCAAATGTGGGTTGAGAAGGACTAGATTCAACAGATGAAAGCAAACTTGTTACTCATAATGACCTCACACAGGTGTCTTCAGATAACTGAATCAGCACAGGGATAGATCATCCCTTAAATAGGAAACAGTGAAAATGAAGATTGAACTATGTTACGTCTCTGTAAGAAAAAAATTTAGTTAACTGATTGTCATGTATATGCCAGGGGTGTCACAAGCCCAGTGCGACAAACAACAAATGCGAACAGAATAAAAACTATTGCATTAAACTCTAAAAGTCTTTGTTAGCAGACCAGGTACAAAAATGTCCAGACATTGTCTTAGATTAATTTAAAAAACTATTCCAGTTCGTTTTGTGCATTCAGTGCATGTGGATATCTACTGTACTTATTTCTTGTACAGGCATTCAGATCACATCTCCCAAGCAGAAAGTACACAGGAGATGGAATTCCTCACAGAATTCCTCACAGAAGAGCATCTTGTCTGCAAGAACAGAAAAACAGAGGAAACGCCATGTTTTGCATTCCCAAGACACCAGGGCATTTAAGATAGAAGCCTGAATGCTGCCTCCCAGACAGCCTGACTCCTGTCAAGAAGGAATGCTTCCTGGCTTGTAAGCTTCTCCTTCCTTTGTTTCTATCTCATCCATTACACCAAAGAAAAAAAATCTCATTCCTTTTTAGGATCCCTCTGAGTTGTCTCGATGATTTCTACATGATCCAGGGAATCCAGGTGTGTTTTAGTATGTTCTTAGTGTAAACTTTTCATAAAAGTTGTTTTGAAAATTGTCTTTTTTAATATTCCCTGCAAGCATTCTTTCTTACTGTGATGACTTGCGTTGCTAGTTTAAATAAACTTGACTTTTTCTGTTATACAGCAATCTGGTAACTATTTTCAAAATTACATTTAGGATACCGTGTATTTGCCAAAAAAGTACATTTTTGTTCTTATTTATGAAAAATAAGAACATATTTCTTGTAGAAAAAGAACATGGGAATGTAAACACTTGTTTGATTTTTGCCCTGCTTTGGGCCATGAAGAAATGGCTTGACCTTACTATTCCTGTTACAACACTTATTGAGTTAAACAGCCTTATTATTACTGGCTAAAATATATTGCATAATTATCATATATCCAAGATCTTTGTTGGAAGCTATCACTTGTATTTCATCCATATAGACTAACTGCAGTTTGTTCAGTAACATTTCTTTAAAGAATTTAAAGGCAAAGATTACAGCAGAGCCAAGGATCCCCTGAGACTTTACAAGAATATTCCTCCCTCCAAACTGAAAGGAATATGTGTAAAAGTATAAGTTAGACAGAAATGTATGCACAAAATTTTGCTTCCAATATTCCTAGACAGTGCCAACAGTGGTAATAAATACGGCCAGATGTTATTGCCTTCATAAAAGTCAAGTTACAAAACCTGTAAACTCACTCAGTGTAAATGAAGGGGAGAAAAAACTGCTTTGAGTATATCTGAGTGTGATAGCCACGTGCGGCAAAAAATGAAACAGCACAAAGAATTAGCAAAAGTTCTGTCAAAGACAAACGTACAGCAATTGCATTAGAACCAGTAAATCAACCTAATATGGAGTATCTTCAGATGCCTTTCTATTGTCTGTGCCTTTTTAATGCAACAAATGCATAAAGGGCTTGCACATGTGAAAACACAAAATTTTGATAGATGTAATATGATTTGTCTAGAAACCTTTAGGATCTGAAACAAGGAAGGATACTATAACAAGCATCTTAATTTTTTCAAGTATCCGTACCACAAGTAAGACCTACTAGCTTCAGCCTGAAAAACTGGTATTTGTCTGCACATTAGAGCATTACTTCAAAACATTCTAGTTTTAGAGTTTAGTTTTAGGGCAAGATAACACAGATCAGCAATGTATGCTGATCCACAAACTGCAGCAGGAACTGCATATTTTTGGATAAAAGGATTCACATGAGTACTCAAATTTAGAGTTCTCCAGACTCTGTTCTTGCATTCAGTGCTTTCCAATCTGTGCAATACCCCACTCAACATTTTCCTTACAAGTTTTTATGCACTGCTTTGGAATTGGTATTTGTTTCCTCAACAAGACGTTGAGTGAGACTTTGTGAATCACCTCAAGGTCCCAGAGACTTGCTTTAGGATATCAATATTGAAATCAAACTTCTTTGAAGAAAACATCTTCTTGCCCAACACGAGCACCAGTTTTTCTGTGCTCCAAATAAAGAAGTTCTCTTTCGTACTACAGATGTAGCAACTAAAATTGCCTTACTTCATGAATATAACACTATATTCAGGCACTTCCAAAGAACTTGTGAAAATTGCGGACAGTTCTACAGAAAGAGGAAGTACAGCAATCATCATGTGTGGATTGCAATAATTACACTGCTAATCTTATTGCAACATCTATTCAGAATACATTCATGCGAGATGCAGAAAGAGCTTATCAGATGTTCTGCACTCCACTGAATGGCACGGCAAACTGGGCACGAATTATTACAATTTCTTCAGAAGTCACAGGCAAGGGACAAAGACTAAAATCTGATGTAGCTGTTTGATGCACAGAGTTCCCTGCGAAGCTGGAAGTTTGTACAGTGTTTTAAGGAGCCCTTCAGTTGTAGCAAATTATTTCCTTCCTGCGCCACAAAGTGAAGATGTTGCCACACAAAGGCAGTTAGCAAAAAGTTACAGCCATCAAAATGCAAAGTGAAGGAATTGCAAGTTTATCATGGTTCTCCTAAGAGTCTGCTGCTTTTATAAGCAAGCAGTCAGAATTATTTACATAAGTATAGAATTTCTTTTGCAGGAATATTTAAGTCTTTCCGCCATCATATTCTTAAAAGGACAGATTTCTAGAATCTTTTACTCTTTAAAATCCAGCTCTAAAAGTTATCAAATAATCCTAACTCTGAAATAATCTATTTCAAATGAGGATCGAGGGAAAAAAACAAAAACAAAAAGAACCCAAACCCTGTTTCATCAGCATTTTTTAAGACTTTGGAGAGGAAAATTCATAGATTTTTTATCTGGAGGGTCCCTTTCAGGATTTTGATATATACACCTATTATAACTAATCAAATTCATGGCAAAATCTTAAGAGAATTTTTTACATGAATAAGACAAATGATCTCCACAGTTTAGTAGATTAATAAAATTGGGTTTATATAATTTTAATATCAGTATTGTTCAGTAAAGCTTACAAATTCAAAAAATAGGGTGCCTCATAAAATTAATTTCAGTATTTCTGCAAAATAATTCTTTTAATGAAATAATAAACAAAAAATAGCTGATGTGTTGTATCATGAAAACAGTTAGTCACTGATCCATGGGAAAGTAATGTTTGAAGTTAGACATTAAAAAAACCTCTTCTTCTGAATACCACATTAATTCTGGTTCAGTAAGTTTATTTTTCAGCAGCAACTTTTATATGCTTCCCTCACTTCATTTCAGCACACCCTTTAGGTGACCCAGAACTGCATCTTTGTAACTGCAATATACCCCAGCGAATAATTTCTGAGAACACAGTTCTTGCTCAGCTAACAGTAGCTGCCAAAAGTGCTCCAACAAATTAGGAAAATCAGGAAAATGCAGTTACTTTTATCTCCAGCTACTGATCAGTTGTACTACAGCCACAACTAGAAGGTGGATTAATGAACAGTAACATTCTGCTACTGTAGAAAGCAACCTAAATAGTGAAAATGAAAGCTCTAAACAAGTAAGAAAATGCAATCGTGACTTGAGTCTTATGCTTTGAAAGAAAACTGGATCATGTTTTCTTTTCCTCACAAAACAGACCTATATTTGGGTTTCTGGATGAATTTGATCTTTTGAAATAATCATGGCAAACTAGGGCTAGGAACAGGAGGTAGAGCGTATTGCTGTTTCTCTTGGCGTACAATTTTCGGAGATGAGGTTAGTGTTCTATTTCATATGTCAAGATTTAAAAAGTCTAGAAAGAGAAAATGATGTATTCCTAGAAATTGCACATGTGATGGGGTGAAGGAAGGGTTTGCTTGTGTCTGTACTGTGGGGCACAATCCACTTTCCATGATAAACCTGCTTCAGCCACCAACCAGGTGAGGTTTGTGATTCAGTCAATAGTAATCAAAACACACAGCTGGAAATGGACTCGAAATACAATTAGTGCACTCTCCAGTGGGGAGTTTTGCATGGCATATTTGCTGAAGCTGAAACAACCCATTGTACCTTTGTAGTCCCAAGAAAGAGGTATCGCAGATAATTATGCTTAGTTAAGGACTGTGAGTTGTTCCTGATTACAGCTGACCAGAGGCAATTCAGACCTACCCCCTCTCTGCTCCTGTGTTTAGTCATACACCCTGCCAGCTCGTCTTGTATGCCTTGTCCCAAGTCTATGTTTTGATCGCAGCATGATGAATAATGATGTTCCACTTTGTAGCTGCAGACTCCTTTGGATTTGAATACAAAAGCGATGTAAACGAAGATTATCTCTGTGCTCTTAACCACTAATTTTTTCGCCAAAGAACACCGTTTAAGACAAACAGCTTTTCTTATACATAACATTAAAAAATACTTTACAACCAAAACCTGAAGCTATCCACATACCTCTACCTCACAAAGGCTAGAGAATTTGTCCTTATAATACCTGCAAGGTGAGCCATTATTCAACATCTTTGTTTCACAGATAAAAAGCTTAAGCACAAAGCCCTGCCAAGGTAACATGAACACTTGCATTTGTCTTGGTGGTATTAAAACAAGTCCTGGATTCAAAAGCAGTGCTCAGGCACACAGATAATATATGAAATAGAAAACAAACAGAGAAACAAAAACCCAAACAAAAAAAATCCAGGTTTACCTACATCTCCTGAATCCCAAGGCAAAAAAAAGAAGCACCAAGCTATAGCTTTTCAGCGTCCATTGTACTCTCTATCACACTATCCTGACATCTACTAACTATACATGTTTATATTTACATTACACGTCAAACGTTAAATATCCTTTCTACACATCCTAAGCATGCAAAGTGCAAAAGAATGCTAGCTTTCTGTAAAGAATAAATTCAGAAACACAAAATACTTTGTAAGCCCCAAGAGAGTCCCAGGTGTGTTACAATAAGCAGGCAGTATTCCTGCACAGACAGGTCACTTTGCTATTACACACAGCACAACTCCAAACTGAATGTGATGTATTAAACCCAGTTCAAAACACATTAACAGCACAATGCAAACATAACCATTTTATGCAGAAACAAACAGCACTGTCCCCCACAGACCAGGCTAAGGAAAAGCTTTGCCTTAGATGCTCCTTTTTTCTACAGAGAATCACTCTCTTTAACAAATAATTTTTCCTATGTTAATGATCTAGAAAACATGAATAATACTGAATACTGGAAAATACACTTTTATTTATAGCACATTGCATGTGACAATCTCTTTCCAAGTCATTATTAGCATCAAGCAAAAAAGTAACTATGATCCGCATTCCAAGTAACACCTCTGAGCAGTGGAACACAGGAAGGCTCTGTCGAGTGTAGTTACATTCTCCTGTCAGCCTCTTGGCTGTAGAGACATATATTGATTTAGTGTGTGCAGAGACAGAAGGTGTTACCACTAACACTAGAACTGAAAGGGTGGGAGGAACATGGTGCAGGAATACTCAAGCCTACATGCAAAACCAAGAATACTGCTCCACCCAAGGGTGGATCCAGTGCAAACCAATACATGGAGACTTACAAACCTGAATCTCTGATAGCATGAGAGTCTCAAGCACCAAGCAGAAGAGATATGCTATGCAGCCTTTCACTACAGTGAAAGACACCAGGAACTGACAATTTCAGGGTGTTCACATTATTCGTATTTACTTCAAGGTGAGGCTGGATGGAGCCTGAGCAACCTGTTCTAGTTGAAGGTGTTCCTGCTCATTGAAGGGACACTGGACTAGAGATGGCCTTTAAAAGTCCCTTCCAACCCAAAATGTTCTAGGATTATGTGTTGATACTGCATGCAGTGATGTGCGTTTTTAAAAATATTTAATTTACTTACTAGCATATCTTACAGAAGGTAATTCAGATCGCCTTGGATTTCCTTAGCTATCGTCCCTAAAGAAATGAGTGTCATTTTTACCCTCTGTAGCCTGAGTAATATGCCAGTTAAACTTAGCCTAGTTTTACGTATGAATACTTAGTAATAATAAACTCTGAATCAGAGCATTTCCCTCCCTTATTTTTGCCCCTCCATATCGATCTCCGTTTCCTGGGACAGCTAATCTATTCACAATGGGGTTAAAAATACTGAAAAAGTATACTGGAAAATACCCAGGCCTGACAAAGATGACAAAGATCAGGAATAGATTCAGCCACACAGATAGTTAAAAATTTAGTCACAGTTCTTTTTTTTTCTTTTTCTTTTTAAACCTGCTTTCATGCTACTGGCAATGTTGAGAGAGCTGAGTTAGGTGATAAAAGAGACAAATGCTCTGTGTCTCTCATTTATTTCATATGCGAGTAGATGGAAAGCATGACAGTGACGTAATGTGAACCCACTGCAGTGTTTGCAGTTCAGAAGACATTAGGCTGTTTTTCACTCCTGCCTTGATAACTTCGCTACAAGGACTTAAAGAGCCAGTAGACATGGCTCAGTGCACAATTTTGGCAGCCTGTATTGTAGTTTCTTGACTTACACAGCTATGAAGACTGGGAGAGTCACTCAAAGAATTAATTGCCAGTAAACATTTTTTCTCCTCACACAAGACAGAAAAGGGAAGACTAGAAATTACAACTATTTCACAGTAAAAATAATGTTTTCTATTAGGTAGATGAATATAGATTATTATTGACATCAGCTATACTGGTTAAAAATGTTTTCATTATTAGGGTTTATGTCCTGGACCTGTCATTTATTTGCCTGTGCAGAGACAGTCTTTATCACTAGCTAACAGACCAGCCTTACAAATTTACCTGCCTGTGTCAGTGAGGGACGACTGCAGATAACAGTTCTGCACCACATCTTCACCTGAGCCAGGAGGAAGTGAGAATAATAGAAAATACTTGAGAATTCAGGTACTTATCCTCTCCTGCGGAGCGACCAGAGAAAGCCCAGCAGCACCGATAGTGATGCTGATGGGAGAGAGAATCACGGCTTTGAAGTGGTGTGGTCTACACTGCTGCACTGGCAGCTGTCAAAGCAGATTTGCTTCTTTTGTTCAGAGAATCTCTCTCTCCCTCTTGCCTCTCTATGGAAGGCTTTCAAAGAGCAGACAATTCTGTCAGGGAATTTTCCTCCCACTGCAGAAAACTACATACTGTATCAGCAAGAAGGTATGGCTAGTGTTTGCTAATGATTAACCTTGAATTCCTTCTAAGAAATCAACAGTGATAAATAACAATGAGAAGAAGATTCAGTGCATGAAGTTAGGTAATTCAGGGGGTTAACAGACAGTGACTATGAAAAGAGCAAAACAAAATAAAACAATGTAAAAATGTTTCAGAATTTCATCCAATATTGATTTGACTTTTTCAGTTGAACTAGAAGAAAAAAGAAAAGCTTTTTTTCCAGAAGAGCAGGTACTAGCCCTTAAAATTTGCTTTGAGCTGACACCAGTATGAAAAACTGAGAAACATTCATGAGCATGCACACACACACACAGAGACACGCAGAGAAATAAGGAAACATCTGAACATAACTGCATGAGCGGACTCAGGTTGCAGAAAATTCTAGACCTTTCTGCAGTCGCTCTGATGATGCAAGGATGTTTTGTGCCATGGTATCAACATCAAGATATGGATCTAATGTGATACTTCTTTAAAGGTAGTTAAAATAAGTTTTTCTAAGACTGTACCTAGTACTACTGATGCCTTCTTTTTCTTTCCCATCCCTTCTCCTACAACAGAAAAATATTTAGTTTTTATTACTTATAATATATAATATAATATTAGTTTTATTCTTTATGAATTATATATATTAGTTATATATTTAGTCTTTATAAAAATTTAGTTTTAGGAAAAAACTGCAAAAAGCAAAGAAAATTACAGGTTTTTATTGGTTTATTATATAATCCTCAATAGGCTTAGAATTTGATGGGTACACGCCTAAGGGAAAGTGGCAATTTTAAATACAGACTTTAAAAAGTTTCATTATCAGTATCACTATCTTCAAGTATTTGCCTTTGAGTCAGTCTCTTAAGTTTCCGTACATTGTTATCTGGCAAAGGGAAAAAGAGTTGCACTTCTTCTACAGCTACCTTCTGCACTTCCTTCTCTCAATGCATTTTTAAGACAAGGACTGTATCATCACACATGTGATACATACACAGAATGATCTTTGATGTTACTAGTTCTGGATGTATATAAAATTCATTATATACTTTTTAACCTTACTACAATAAATGAAGAAAAGTTGTTACTACCATTTAACTCTCAGTCCTCCCTTATACTGATTTTGGTTTTATTTATGTTTTGATACAACTTTTTAAAATTCCAAGAGTGATCTGACATCTATTGAAATCAATTCTTAGCTACAAAACTGAATCCAATCACCATGCAATGTTGTTCCAGATCTTACATAAGACAGGAACACCACCAAAAAGATGCGATAATAAGAACACCCAACTGTTTCCTTGAAGAACGCTTCTTCTGCATTTTGGCCTCCCACAAATGCCTCCCCATTAAGTTGCTTTTGAAGCACAGCTCGAAGGTCAAGGATTTATAAGGAGCACACCTAAACCACAAGTTTGGGCATCAGAAGCAGTTAGTCTGTGGCAGATATGATAATTTACTATGCAATGCTTGTGCTCTGAAAGATACAGTAAATTAGCTGACACAAGCCGTGGTTAATTTGTGACTGAGAATACTTGTGGTAGCCAAGCTATCTTTCTTACAGGTAAATCAACATATCATCAACCCTGCGGGCTGCCAGATCTCAAACTATTTCGGAACAGGAGCCACCCTGATTCAGGAACACATCCTTACTTCAAAAGGAAATGCTCCAATAAAATCCATGAAAGCTCAGTGCGTAAATCAGTCCTTTCTCAAAGATCTCAACTTAAGAACCATTATACACTTATTTTCCTCAGTTATGACCACAGAATACCCAGCCAGTTAATTACACAATTGGCACTCATTACACTATTACACTCATTAATTACACAACTGGCAGTACAACTGCGCATGGGGTTCCAGACCAAGTGAGACTTTTAGGATCAAAAATATTACTCTTAGCTTCACTGGCAACTTTGTGATGAGGCAGTCAAGGAGTCCTGAAAAAGGAAATCAGTGAGAAAACTCACTAAAGAAGGAGCTTATCTGATGGATTTGAGATTATATGCATATAAAACACAGTAATGATTTCGTCTTGCTTTGGTGGAAACAAGTGAAACATGAAGTAGAGTGCAGAGAATATTGTGCCAGCACAGCCCAAAGGGAACACAACGAGCTGTAACTGAAAGGCAAAACAGGAGTGAATAGTGAAGCTTGTAAAGACCTGAAAAATATAAACCTCCTCCCTTTGGTTTTAAATTACCTTAGCATTTTTCCTTCATGTGGCTTTTCCTTTCCTTTTGGAGCTGGATATTCAAACCTTGCAAGTAAGAAAGGAAAGCAGCAGTTTTAAAGATTGACACAATTTGTTTAATGAAGAGCAAGTTGTCAAAATTATGCATAGAAGCCCTAAGGCAGAAAAGAAAGAGTTTTCAATCACAGTGGTAAATAAAATCCTTGACACAGTCTGACTAAAGAGTCCAGCTAGCAAATTCAAGATCTAAGTTCTTCATTGTGACAGAAAAATCAAGGAAGACATACATAATTATTTTTTATCAAAACCAAAGTGACAAAAGCTTTAAACCTGCTGGGGCTTAACTCTGTGTAAAATAGTTTATTCAGCACAGCCTCTCCAGTGTATTACCATGCTTTATATCAAATCAAAATGTTTCATTCGCATGCAATAAAAACCAAAACCAGGTTAGGTCAAAAAGGAATCCGTAAATAATTTTGATGCTAAGAAAATGTGACTTGCATTACCACAATACACGCTAAAGTATATTGCAGCTTCCTGCAACAAAAATTCAAAATAAAGGCAGTATAATTGTAGCTACTGTGGCCACAGGAGCTGTTACAGTCCCAAATTTGAAGCAAATGATCAAAACATGCCACGTTGCTGGTCCTGTAGGACATTTCTTCTGTCAGACCCTGATATCCAGGTGGAGGATGGATTTGACTTTTATCATATGCAAAGCCACGGACCCTGCATGCATATGCTTTTTTAATAGCACAAAGCTTTCTATGCTGAATTTCTAATTCAGGCAGTATGGAGCTATCCCACAAGCTGGTACTTAGTCCATAAAATACTTGGAGAGGAATTCTATTGTATTATCTATCAGTAACTCCTATGTGGGAGTCTTCCATGCTATTATAAGATAAATAACAGCTAAAAAAATTTGTTGTCAGCTTCTGTTGCGTGCCAATTCATGGTGTTTTCCAGATTCAAGAAGAACCCTGAAGAACCCCTATTTGGTATGCACATGAGCACACACAAACAGATTAGTTTGTTTATAACTTAGAATCCAGTTTCAAGTTTGCTTTTTTTTTTGGGCTGGATTATTTTTAACAGGTGATGACTGGTGAAGGAGCACAATCAGCAGAAGCTTTCTGCATGCCTCCCTGCCCATTTTCCTCTCCTATATATTCTGGAAAGTTTTACAATCAATGTCACTGTCACACACAACATGTAAGGAGCAGTCAAAGCAAGGGACTTCACATTACATAAGCTCTAACAAACAAGGAAACACAGCCTAATATCCACCACAGACATCTTTAGCACTCAAAATCCTGCTTCACAAAATGAAAGGTGACCTTTTATTTCTGCTGACAACTGAGATCTTACATTTCCAAATCAGCCGCTCAGTGCCACTATCACTTGAATGCATGAGTGGGGGATGCACCTTTCTGAAGGCAAAACCTTTACATTTCTATGGAAGCAAAATAAAAACATAGATGAGATATTGCATAGGTATAGAAAAAAAATCTGAAGTTAAAAACTTCGTTGTATATTTATATCAGATGCAAGATGAAGAATTCTGAAAGTTCCATATTTTTTACCTGTAAATAAAGGGGTTTCCACCATTAAATATTTTCAATCATTTTCCATTTCTTGATTACAGTAGAAACCATTAAAGAGTATTAGGAAAATAAAAAATAAAACAGAAACTAAGAATTTCAAACAGTGGTTGTTCTCTAGCTCGTAATAGGGAACAACTAAAAGCAAAATTTTCAGCCAGATTAGGCATAAATCATTGTATTTGCTTTGGCATTTTATTTTTTAAGCAATAAAGTAATTAAATATTCCTGTTAAATGTAAGTTACTTTTGGATGATAAAGATGATTGTGTGTCAAAGATTCTTTGACACTAAGAGGATAAAAGATATGAAAAATGTCTCATGAAAATACAGTCTTACCTCAAAGACTGTCTTTGGAGTGAAATGGGGAATTTCAATAGACTGCAATTTTTTTTTTCTTTCAGTGGTAATTGTCAGTATTAAATAAAACACAGAAGTGTTTTTCCTGATTACCTCCTGCACAAAACAGAAAACACTAGAAAGATAACGTAAAAGAAATTGATTATCATAACTAACATATTCAGATTATTTCTGGTCGCTTGTTCACACTACATTTACAACACCAAGAAAAATAAAACTACTTTCTGTTCATTCACTTCAGGGCTCATTTTTTTAATGACAGCTCTAGTAATCAGGAATAAGGCAGATTTTATACAGGTTGGTTGCATGCATCAACACTAATGTAATTTTCTTTTCATATGGCTCATAAGGGGAACATAAGGACAAGTAAGGGCTTCACATGACAAAAGTTGTGGACAGTACTGAAAGGTGACTGCCAGTGAGTGACATCCTGAGACAGTTTCACAAGGAATCATACACAGAGAATTGGGTTGAGAAAATTACAAGTTGGATTCCTTTTTCAATTGCTTGACAGATCGAATGCAGATTCAGTTAATAACTGAGTCTGACTTAACAAATACCAGAATGTACATGCCTGGGAAAATAATGTTAGAGCTAGATTTATGAGATTAAAAATACATAATGTCCTTATACTTATACAATTGACTGTGTTTAAATACTATTACTAGAAGCTTAATTTTGAAACACGAAATGAAATCTTCATGTATTTAGCGAACGCAAAGAAATGTCCTGTATAAATTCATTCAGCTCTCACGGTTTTTAGAGCTCCTAGTCCAGTGCAAAGGGGTTGCCATGGCTACTGCTCCAGAGAAGGTCCATTGAATCGCCCATTACAATAAACTGTTGCTTTTCAGATGTTACAAGCCTACACATTGGAAAACACTATTTCCTCTTTCCTCCTCCCAACACAGCAAGCTTCCCACATAAACTGAAAGTTAGTGCACATGTGTGTGAAGAACCATGCCTGCTCTTTCATCAGTTCTTCAGCTGTGACCATTTCACATTTATTGTTAGAAAAACAGGAGGCAGGATCACAGAACCATAGAATCACAGAATCACAGAATCACAGAATCACAGAATGGGCAAGGTTGGAAGGGACCTCAGTGGGTCTGGTCCAACCTCCCTGCTCAAGCAGGGTCATCCCAGACCGCATGGCACAGGACTGGGTCCAGACAATTCTTGAACATCTCCAGTGAGGGAGACTCCACAACCTCTCTGGGCAACCTGTTCCAGTGCTTGGTCACCTGCAGAGTGAAGAAGTTCTTCCTCAGTTGGAACTTCCTGTGCATCTGTCTCTGCCCATTGCCTCTTGCCCTATTGCTCGGCAGCACTGAGCAGAGCCTGGCTCCATCCTCTTGGCACCCTCCCTTCAGATGGTGGTAGGCGTTGATGAGTTCCCCTCTTAGCTGTCCCTTTGAGTCTGAACAGGCCCAGCTCCCTCAGCCTGTCCTCGTAAAAGAGATGCTCCAGTCCTCCAATCATCTTTACTGGCAAAGACATCTTACTTGATCCCAGACATTTTGCTTAGAAACATCCCAGAAAAGTTTTTCATAGAAACCCACAAACCTGTTAAATCCCTGACCAGTCACATTCAAATTTCATCAGGTCTAGAGGTCCCACCAACTCTGGTTCCCCACAAATTTCATAAAGTTCAGTTGCTGAATTGAGTACTCTCAGTGCTTCAACTACAGGAGATCGATATTTGGTCACTTGCCATCAGAGCATGGCACAGCCTCCCGGGCAGTCACTGCATGAGCCCTGAGATTGCAGCCACTGGCTGGGCTGATTGCCACTAGCCAGAGAACAGGTTTCATCAGCCCAGCTCTCCCCAGTAACAGCACAGGGAACATGGAGAGAGGGCACTCCCAGCATCTCAAGTGTGGGCTGAAGGCAAAAAGAAGAGTGCTGGAAACATCTGAGTCAAGGTGCGCTGAAAGGCAGCCAGGGTGCACAGGGGCAGCTCAGGCACTGGGTATTTTTCAGTGAGGAGTTACAGGGGAAGTACTGAACTGTTTTCTTAAGTTCAGCTGATTTGATTTACAATTTGTTCCACATCAAAATAAGAGTGTCCTTCCAAAACTCCTTCATTAGGAAAAAAGCCAGATAGACAATATGACAATCACACTTTTCTAAAAACAGGAAGTTTATTCTTAAGATGTTTATTCAGAATACCTTAATCCTGGTAGGCATTCTAGCAGTTATTTGTTGCCTTTGAGGTCCTGGTTCTGCTTTTAACTAAAAAGTAAATCCTGAGGAGTCCTCCAATTAAACACCCACAGATATTTTCTGTTTTTATTTTGTAACAGGAAAAAAATGCAAAGATGCCTTTCTGACAGCTTCCAGCAGTATCTTTTCCAAAGACTTTTGATTTTTGCAGTTAAATTGAGACTTCAGCCTTGGTTCTTTCTATCACATGGAGTCATCAAGAAGCAATGTAACTTTTCAGTAGAGAAAATCTTACAACTTATAAGGACTTAAAACGGATCACAGATAAAGCAGAAATTAAAATATTTAATTAACTCATGGTTAATATGGTGCTTTTGTGAACTGTGGGCATTAGAAGTGGAACAGTTGAGAAATACCATGTTTTTAGTGTTACAGAAAATATTTCAAACAATGACCTCCTAAAAATGTCCCACAGTATTCTTGTCCTCCTGAATGACCCTCCTCTTCACAGTTTTCAACTGCATTGTTCAGGAATTTTGGTGATTAGAATCTCACACTCATTTTAAATACAACATTTACTGAACAAACCTCATACTCGGCCTCAAGAACATGCAAAATTCTCCTCCCCTAATGCTTTCCAAATGCAAACTTTAACAATGGCCTTCAGTTTTCTTCAAATTGTTAATAATCACGTAGTTCTGCATGAAACTTTGCATGTATTCAGAAAGTTTTATGAGCAAAAATATAGGGATTTGGGAGACTTAAATGTCCGCTTCCGGTGTCACAACAACAGCAAGTCCAGTGTTTTGAAGGTTCTCCGAAAGTATTTCTCCAATGTTGTTCTAAACTGGCTTTAATCAGAATACTTTATGTTCAGTAACGTGAATACACTGTTTTGGAAAAAGCTTTCCTAATTATATATTTTCAAAATATGTAGTATTCATGACATTGCAAGCATCAAACACTTTCCCAGTCAATGTTAGCATCGACAGACCAACTCTGGTATTTGCCAAGATTGACAGAGTGATTTAAAAGCATTCTGTCCTGATCACTACTGAAAGAGAGAACAGGGATGAGAGAAAAAATTGATTATGCACACTGGGGGAGTTTTGCTGCTTCATATCCCTGTAGTGCTGCACACTTTTCCGATTCATATTTCTGTGCATCACAGTGGAGGGCACAACTGTAGGACAACCATTTTTGCCTTGGATTGTCTGAACAGGTTGGCCACTAAGAGTTAATATGGTTTTGAGGTTTCAGAGCATAGCCATGACCCACTCACCAGCTGTCACAGGACAGAGCTGTTGCTCTAAATGGACAAGGGACTTCAGCAGAAATTCCCATAATGTGGCATAGTCTTTTAGCCAGACTGGTTCTTGAGCCACAGACTGCATCGCATTCTGATTTTCCAACTGTTCAGGAGCATAGGACTGTCCATTAGAAACACCATTTTACCACAGGTGGAGCTGATCACTAAATAAAACACTTGGATGGCCTAACAGCATCCTGCATGCCTGATTTCATCTTAACTAAAACATAACCAGTCACTGCCAAGGATTTAGCTGTTTTCTTGGAATTCACTTTTGAGATAATTTAACAATAAACAAATAAATAAATGAGATAGATTTTAAAAAATACAGTGGTGAGTAATTCCTGGGTTGTCCTATTTCCTTGACTACTCTGCTGCCATCCCATAACACGCAGTAAAAACGTCATAAACCCCAAGTGCTAGACAGTAATCCAAGGAGCATTGGCAATTACATACTGGATGCCAAATCCTTGGCCGCTACATCCTCTGACTGCTATGTGAAGTACTGGCAAAAGCAATCACATCTATGCCTTAGTAACCTGTATATGCTGTAATAATGTGTATATGCGTTTGTCACCAGCTATGCTGTCTCTGAAATTTTCTAGCACATGCCCAGCATTTGGAAAATACTTTTAGCCCAGCACTTGAAGTCCTGTGGAGGCTAACAAAAAAGGTTTAAGCAATTCTGTAACTAACTTCTTCAACTGAGTAAAATGCAAAACAAATGCCAAGTTATCTGTTTCTTTTAATAATATTATGTGAACCTGTCAGCATATGTGTATAAATATTAAAGTCTGCTAAATCAGTAAGCATGTATTGTTTCTTAACCACTCTTTGAAAAATGAATACATGTCGAGCTGAAGGAGAAACATAGAAGTGGAGTCTACAGTAACCTTGTATTTTATTACTGATCCAGTCAGTTTAGTCATTCAAGTCACAAAAACAGCTGGTCTTCCTAGCATGTTACAGGCATCTAGGAAAGAAGAAAGCATTAGCATTTCTGGTGATTACACTAAGCAGCTACTGACTAATAATGTTTTGTACCTATGTGGTTTTGTGAAGGGGTGAGTGGGTGCTCTGAGATTGTCAAAGAATTGCGTGAGACTGCTGGAATTCTCATAAATAAGAAAAACATACATATCCCACACACCCATCATACCTACACAATGTATGGCATGCTCTTGGTAAGTCCAGTCTGAATTTCTGAGTAAGGTGCTCCCTATAAACTTAGAAATCATAGGAGGTTAAATTACTACAAGTTCCTGGTTTGGGTGTTTGAAATATGTATATTGGAATCAGTAAAGAATAAATAAAATTCTGAGCACAAGTAGCTTTGAAAACTTCCAGGACTCTTATACTATCTTCCACCCATACATACGAGAAAATTAATGTATACACTAGTTGTTTTAGCTAACACTGTGGACTAAACCTCTGAGTGCATGGGTTACAGCATGCCTATATAGAGTCCTTTGATCCTCTGAATCATCAAAACTGTTTCCTGAAGAAACAGATAAGTCTGACTACTGCATGGGTGATCCTATCTGGGTGATTTCTCTATTATATCTAAGCAATAATATGCAGATGATGTATACATCCATCCACCATCACAAAAAGAATTAAAACTTACTGGGGTAAGTTCCATGTTACCGTAACTCATGGCAAATTCAGTTAGTTTGTTCTGCCATCTAGAAACACGCAAGACCATGTAATATTTTGATTAGCCCTTTAGTCATTCAAGAATGCATAAAAATTCAGTTTGCACTGCCTATAAGGGACAGGCACATAAGATTTTTACATCTTTTAAATGCCAAAGTCTCTCCCATTTATTTAATGAAAAGAAGAGAGTGTTCATGCTGTGAGCATACAGTGTAACTGGCCAGCTGGTATGCAGCTTTTGAGTTTATCATGCAGGAAGCAATGTGCACTCTGGTCTATCTATAGGTAAGCTGAAATCATCCATACTTAGAGATTCCATGCCTTGGTCCTAAAATGCTCCTCACAGATCCAAACAATGACACACAGGCTCTACTAGGTTGCTCAGGATTTCAGTTCCCCTAACAAAGCAAATTTAAAGATTAATGTGGAACCTGAACTCATCTTCTTGACATTTATTTAGTGCAAGAAAAAAAAAAATTCAATACTGCACATTTATGGTAACTTTCAGGTAGTGTACTGGGTCTGCTCTTTGCAACTCTGCTGACAGAGCAATGCTGATTCAACAGGAACATTAGATGCAAAGTATTCCTGTGAAACCAATGGAATTGGGTGGGGGGTTTTTCACTAACAGGAGCCCGAATCTTAACCTAAGTAATGCTTTGCTCACAGAGTTAAGAAAAATCTTTTACTTTGTGAGAAGTGACTTTTTTTCCTGCCAGAATGAAAAATTCAGCTGAAAATACCCTTAATAGCTGAGCAGAAACTTTGGTGACAGAAGGTCCATGGTAACTAAACCAGCAGTGAAAACGTTACATTGGGGAGGGCTGCAATTTAAATCCTGCAGCAAATACAAAGGCTTGCAGGGGTTTCTCCTTGATACAATAAATATGTTTTTAAAGGATTTAGAATGGAAGCTGTTTTAAAGATGCTTTTCACTTCACAGAAAACCAGTCAAATTTCATACTTTCCATCAAACCTCTCACCTCGTGAGGTGAACTGTAGGTACCTTTGGATTGCTTTAGTCATATTATGTTATGGCTCATTGTGATATGACAACACAAGACAGATTAAGCTAACAGCACTTGGCATGCCAGATCATCTCTATCCTGTTGCATTTCAGAGATTTTATTTTAGTTTTTACTCCTACACAGTACATAGGATCATCATGATTCAATCCTAGGCTTCCAGGTTGGAAGGGACTTCAGAATCTCTCTAGTCCAACCTCCTGCTCAAAAACGGTGAACTACACGGTCAGACAACTTTGCTCAGGGCTTTCTTTACACATTCGGGTCTTGAAAACTTTTGAGAGCAGAGACTGCACAACCTCCATGGGCAACCTATTCCAGTGCTTGAATTTTCACCATGAAGGAAAAGGTTTTCTATTTATTCCACCCAAGTCTTGAATTTCAACTTAAAATCTTGTCTCACATCCTCCCACCTTGCCCCACTGTGAAGGGCCTGGCTCCATCTTTATGACCTCCTTGTGGGTACCAGGCAATTGCTATTAGGTGTTACTCCTCTCCCCAAAGTCTTCTCTTCTCCAGGCTGAACAAAACAGATTCCCCCCAACCTCTCTGCACTCCCCAGACCCTTGCAATCACTCTTGGTAAGCTTGAGCTCTCGCCAGGCATTGTCACCTGTGCCCACACAGGCACAGAGGAGAATGAATGCTCTGAGGGCCCCAAAAACCTCTGCGGTCTCTCTTCAGAGTCCTGGGTCTGAGGCTCAGGCCAGAAAAATACCTCATCATGAGGATGACACGGTCGGGTCTGCAGAGGACCATAGGTCCCCTGCATGTCCAAGTTTCAGCCCCATAACCAGGAGTGAGGGTTCCTTGTGTTGGTGCATGGTTCTGACCTGGGCAGCCCAAGTCTGCACCCCTGGAGCTTGGCTTTCACCGAGCCCTCCCTGCAGCCACAGGTCTGTGGGCAGACAAGCAGCTCTGTGTGTTCCGTTAGAAGTCACAGGCCTCCAGCCTTCCTCCACATGCCCCCAGTCTCTCACTAACTCTCCAGCTGTGCTGGTCAGCCTCTCCTCTCCACAAAGATCCCCATGAAGATTCCCCATGTCCTCTGACAGCTGCTCCCTGGGCAGGCTTTCCACCTCACCTCTGCCCCATAATGGCACTGAGAAGCCTTGACTGTGCTGTGTTTTATCCTGGAAGTTTAAAAACTGCTTTTCATTATCTAGAAGGTTGTAAAAATAAAGTGCAGGATCACTGATAAAATTCTGGTCATCAAGGAAGACTGCTGATCACTCGGAGGAGCAACAGAAATAATAAAGAACACACTGTGTGTACATTTGAACAATTGAAGACATTGTAAATAATCACTGAGGATTTTATGTTGTAAATAATCTCTGGAACTTTACGAGAGTTTTTTTGTACACTTTTTTCAACCATTACTAGTAAACCTATGAAACCCATGACAGAAAGAAAAGCACAACTCACAATCAAAGGACAAATTATTCTGAAGAATTAAAAGCTTCAATCAATATAAAAATTAAGTTGCTTTGATCTTGCAGTACATTTCTCAGTAGTCCTACAGAAGGTCAGTCAATAAGGTTATAGAATTTCCCCAAAATATTACGTTTCAAATATCCAGAAAGCGATGTATTCCCTGCAACAGGCCACAGTTCTAGTCTGTGGAGATTTTTTTTCTGACAGCATGAATGCCACTGATACAGACATAGGTGAATATCATATTATACCTGAATAATGTGGATATAATAGCAATATAATCAAGATTTTACCCAGGCCATGAAAAAAATCTGTGTACTCTTTCAAGTTCAGGCAGTATTCTCTAGTTGCCAGTCCTTCATTTGGAAAAGAATAAAGCTGGTATTCTAGAAAAGATCTTGTATAAAAGAATAAATCTTTCTGTTCCTGATCGTTTTTAGTGGTTTTTTGTACCTATCTCACACTTCAGTTAATACAGAAGTACAGACATTTGTATTCAGGCTTCAAATACCTTTCAGAGGGGGTGGTCCTAGTCTGCATCCATTTATAATTAGACTACCATGCAATTAAATTAAATTAATTTAATTTGATTATTAAAAGTTTCATAGATTTCATTTTTTAAGGCATATGTTGCTGCAGAGATTTCAGAATGCGGGGACTGTCTTAAACATATCACTTACAGATTTTGCTTCCCTTCCTGCACTTACCTTCTTCTACTCACTCCTACACTTTCTCTGACCTGAAGAGTTTGAAAAAGCATTTTTACTTTAAGAACGCAAAATTAAATACTGGTGCCTATTAAATCTAATGTTGAAAATACTACAGATATCAACTAAGTACTTCACTTGTCAATATTTTTGTTCAACTGAATAGGGAAAGTTCCAGTTTTTTCAAACAAGAATAGAATTAAAGTAATGCTTCTGAAAGCCCTGTAGTGCGCCTTAGAAAACAGCTTAATGTTCTGGAAGAACAGAAATATGGTCATGAGGTTAACACTGAGCATCTTAGTCTCCTATAAAATGTTTCCTTCCTGAATTTTTTAAAATAAGCTTTGTACTTCTACTTTCCAAAGGATCAGCAGCTTTGCCTACCTTAGTTGGTACTGTAGGCCAGTAGGAGGAGAACAATGGAGCTGAAGAGCTGAGGTCTGTACTCTGCACGCCGGAGCTGCTTTATCTTGGTCATGGTGCAATGAATTGCATTCCTAGCTGTAGCTGGAGTGCATTATATGGCCTCACAGATCACAACTTCCAGTTTAATTTTATCCCAAAGAGGTTCACTGCATGTGGTCCAAGACTGCGGTGAGATGTGAGCCAAGGCTCAACAGGGGAGAACGAGCAAGAGATGTGTTTCAAAAGCATGCTCCTGATCCAAGCCCAGACATTAATATTAAAAGTTCCCAGGTGTGCCTTCATTATCTTTATGTCAGTGGCAAGTGATTAACTAATTTCATTACATTGTTTGTAAGTTATTTGGACCTAGGGGAGGGAAAAGATTCCAAGTGTCAACATGCAGAGTAATAATAGTACCTGGTGTTAACACTTTTCAGGGTACTTGTAGAATAGAACAAATTCTATAGATCCAGAGCATTTGAATTTTCTCTCCCATGATGGTATCAAGTATCATAAATATATTATTCATGGGGGGAAAAAAATCAAGCAGTTACGAGAATAAAGAAGTAAAAGTGATTTTTTTATTATTTTAATCTTTTTTCCGTCTACTATGCACCTGGAAAATGCACATTCTTGAGTTATTTGTTTTACATTCCTACTACACCTGAAAATATACAAACATATGTATTGTTTCCTGACTCTTATATTGACATCCTGTTTTGCCATTAAGCCATGTAGGAAGAGGCAGAGCAAATGCATTATTTCAGAAAGTAGATAGCCAAAGAGAACTTTGCATTATATTAAAAAGATGTATGTGATCATCAACACTAGTACAGAGTGAAAAAAAATCATCAATTAAACATCTACATTTGCAAGTATAAATTTTAAAAACCAAGAATTGGTTAAATGAAGACTGAAAATCTCAACAAACAGATAGTGAAATATATTGTAATAGAAAAAAGAACACTAAAAAAAATAAAAAAGGATGTGCCGTGAAAGCTGAACATGGAAAGTGAAATAACTATAGAACAAGCTCAACTGAACTGTGTGAAAGAAGCTAAAAGAAAGCAGTCAATTTCTTAAGAAAATAACAAGAATAAAAGAACTGGGGCATATTTTCAGTAAAGACAGCCTAGAACCTGAAGTTAATTGAGGTTTATGATTTGAATTGAAATGAAAACTTTGCATCAGTTTTTCATAAGGATTGTGGTGCCTAATGAGGTGTCAAAGGTGCAAGGGCAAATAGTTTAATAACACTGAAAACAAAATTATAATACAGTAAGATCAAACTGAAGAGGATTTTACGTCTCTTGACAATATCATAGACTCTCCATCTCAAGACAATAAATGAATTGAATATAATTCCAAATCACCTATTAGGGAATAATAAATCTACCAAATCAGGAACTAGGTATAGAATTATTGAACAGCAAGCATAGAAACTATAGCTGAAAAAAGGGAATGTGATCCAGACAGCTGCATGTCTTGTAATGTGACCTTAGTAGTAGGCAAGTCTTGGATATATTGTGTGCAGTAATATTAATTTTAGATATAAAAGTAAATCGGAAAAAAGGATTAAATATTATATCAGTTTTTCATTGCCATATTATGACAGACTAATCAAGCATTTTGTTTGATAAATTAATTCTCTAAACCAAGAAAGTTCATAACAATCCTAATTTTCTTAAGCACTTCTTCTGATATCATGTGGGAATTTCTAGCTGTATACAAAAAGGTGGAATTGCTAGAAGAATGGGAAACAGAGGTCATGGCTGAGATAGGATCGGCATTAATTTGGTGGAAAAGGCCATAGAGCAGTAAGGGGAAAGGAGTGAATATGGAAGAAGGAAAGCATGAGAGATCAAAAAGAGATTAATTGTAGGTAATTAATTGTAAGTAAAGCCACAGTTGCTTCTGGTTTGTGCTATAAAATTGAGACATTATTAAATTAAAACTTCAGTAGTACATCAGGTTACTTTGAGCAAACCTGTATTAATTACCTCAATCAGGGAGAGACTCTTTTGGGACACAGTAAAATATGCCTTTTGAAATGCAGCCTCAGTTTTACTAAAAGTATTAAAATCTATTTATGTTTTGATTATAAGATACTTAAAAGGCCAAGTAGGAATTTTTTTCAGGGAATATTTCACATCAAACCAGTTTTCAAGCAATAATTTTCTTGTAAAGGTCTATCTTTGACTTTGTCTCACTATAACTTACGTTGAAGCAATGTATGTAGAATGCAGCTTAGTAAATATGAAAAAATAGTTTAATTATCTAGATTTTTATATGCTTTTTCTTGGACTGTGTCGGAAATTCAAAAAGTTGCCTTCTTATCAGCCATATTTATAAAAATTAATTCTGGAGAACTCTGTAGCCTACCCACTAACATTCTCCTCCCCAAACCATTCAGCTGCAACCAAGCAGAGATTACTTCCTGGAATGCAGCATTTTGCGAAAAGCAACCACCTCAGAGAAATTGCATTTCGTTGATGTATTGAAGAAATACCTCATCAGGGCAAAACCATTCAAGAATAATTCTCAAGGCAGCTATTCCATATGGCCTTTTTCTTACTGCTGTTTAACATTCTCATTTTCCCTAAGAGAGGTAGATGGAAAAATACAGAAAGCACATTTGTCTAGTTGAAAAACTGTCATGCCTTCATGATCATTTTGGCATTTAGTTTTTTTTAAGTATTTGCTATAAAACTGCTTCATATGACAAGATATGTATTCTAGCAATGAGAGAAAGCAGGCACTGGAGAAGGCATAAGAATTAAAATGCTGCCCAACAACTGAGTGATTTTTGGGGGCGTGTGCAGAGGAAAAACAAACAAAATATTTTGCAAAATAAGTTGTACACAACCATAGGGTCATTTAGGTTGGAAAAGACCCTGGAGATCATCAAGTACAACCATAAACAACACTGCTGAGTCCACCACTATATTGTCCCTAAGCACCAGCTCTACACAACTTTTAAATACCTCCAGGGATGGTGATGAATCTACATTAGTAGTTAAGACAACTGTGGTAAAGCTAAGAAATCTTAATTTTCTTGGTCAATGACTTTTCTCTAATTTTTTTTTTAGTTTATGCTGAATAGCTGCTACACAAGAGAATCGGCTCCTAGGCAAGAGAAGTATATTTTCTTTGAAAAGACAGTAGGAGAAGTTGCAAAATGTGGGGAAATATTTCCCCTCACTTTTTCTAATAAAACAGTTTAATCAAAAAGTCACAGTTCTTATTTGTCACTTAACTGTATTAACCACCTCATCTTAACACCAATACAAGCTATATATTGTACATTTTAATCAAAAGTTAGTCCTAGTTATTTTTTACCTCCCAAAATGTATTGTTTCAGTCACCTTTATTGGGACAGGAAAAGGGCAGGAGTAGGTACAGCTGAGAACAATCATTTTATTCACTGCATATTGTAATGCACAAGAGGATTAACCAATTCTTTCCTAAAAACTTATCTTGTTCTTGCAGATTACTATCACCAAAATTATGATTATCTAAGGCACATCCCCCCCATAATATCCTAAGGCATTGTGGTCCTGGCTGTTTTCAGACCCTCTGGCAAAGTATCACAACACTAAAAGTTTAGGAAAAAGTATGTAGGATTTTTTACCTCTTCTTTTGGTGCATGGATTAGCTTTCCATTACCAGTAAGCATCCAAAACCACTTTATACCTGCTAAAAATTTGTATCATTTATAGAATCCTGAAACCACTAGGTAAAAATATGTTAGAGCCTTGTGGGGAAAAATACATTCTCCAGTTCATTATTCCTGAGAACTTTGAAAAATTTATCACTGAAGTCAGGACGAAATACACTGTATAGACCTCCTGCAAAAATATAAACTGCTTTAGATAGGACATATATGTAGTAAGTGTATTCTGAATTCTTTCAGTAAGGATACAATGCTTTTTACCTCAGTAAATCTTCTTGGGTAGCAACAAGATATAACAGATAGAGTTATTCTGTCAGACATAAAAATGCTGTGAGAACTGAAAATCTATGCCTTCTGCAATTTATGATTGCTGCCTAGCAGCAGCATGGATACTTCAAGAAGATATTCTGTCTCGAAGTACTTTGGAACTTCAGAAAGTTTCCTTGAACTTCTTAAGATCCCTCAGAAAAAAGTAGTTTCTTTAGGGTATTTGCATGTTCTCATCCTTAGGAATTTTGTCTTCTTGTTTAACAGCTAGTTAGCATAAGATTTATAGAAAACTTCTCATATATAATTTGTTTGCTGGGATTTCATAGCAAATGGAGGAGGAAAATAAGCCTTGGGTATGTTATTTAAATTGGCTTTTTTTTTTCTTCTTGGTGAGTTTTTTAAAGCTTGCGTGGGATCTTATGAGATGTGGGGAAAAAACTGCAAAGCAACATAATGATTCATCATGGAAAGCAGAGTTCATCCTGCATAGATGAAGAAAACAGTAGATGACTTTTCACACACATAATTCCTAATAAGTGCTACTTAAGCCAACCATCCTAATTCTTCATCACTCTAAACATGAACAAACAAAAGTGATGCTCCCAGGACATCTCGGTTTCGGTACTTCATATGTTCAAGGAGAATATAGCAGTGACATTTGCACATTTACTGAAGTGCCTATAATAACTTCAACTTCAGCTGACAATAAGTCAGAAAAATATGAAAACAGTTCTGTCTCCTATCTCAAGCAGAACAGAATGGTAGGAAGAAGTCATTGAGTTCAAAATGATTGCCTTTAATGCTGTGTGTTATCTAGTGCATAGCAGAAGGCACTTGAAAAACACCAGGGCACTATTGCAAAAGAAGGTAAAAAATACGAAGTGATGAGTTTTTACTGACAAGGAACTGACTGACATCAAGACCTTGTTCCACGGGAAGCATGGGAATTCGTATAGGCATCTGGGTAAAACAGGAAGTGGTGCATAAGGCTGCCCCTTTGTGCAAAGCAGACGCTAACCCAGAAAATCCCATGCTAAGGTTTTCCTTCAGGTTCATTTCTCACAGGATGCACCTACACACATACATGCATATATTCACACACATAAGAACCATTTCTGAGCTGGCAAGAAACTCCTTGTGGTTCTAAATCTCTACGTTGAACCTCAGAGCGTTTTGCATCTTTGTAACAGATGAAAGGAGAAATAGATGTAGTTCTCCATTTCAGAGCAGAGAAAGCAGAGAAACATTTTGTGACAGTTTAATTTTGCTGCATGAGTGTGAAAATAGTGTGAGAAAGATCTGACTCACGTAGTTTTTTTGAAAAAGCCCATCTTGTAAAAATTAAAACAATGACACACAAACTTACAGTAGTTATGTACAGAAGTATTCTCATGGAGCTTTGTTGGACTGGAGGCAAAAAACGATATAAGATACTTAAAGTGAAAGAAGAACAACCCCGTGCACTCTCCAAGTTGCTCACTCTCTTGGGCCATGCAGGATTGCATGCCTACATGAAAAGCATTACACACCTACACAAGGGAAGGCAGGCCAGAGTCAAGAGCAGACCTTGGGAAACAAAACACTAATTCCAAAAAAAATTTTTTTTTTTTATACAGTTCCATCAAAATGTAGTTGTACTTCTCTTGTTTTTTCATGAGCTACCCTCACACTAAAGACACCAAAGGTGTTTTAGTACATCTTGTAAATCTTTCATCTCTGCTCTACCTGGTTCTTCCGTAGGTAGCTGAGATAGTGGGAACCTGCCACGTCACTAATTTCATTCATCTGAAATGACATTCTTATCTCTCTTGAGAAAGACTATGAAGGCAAATCAATAAGACTTCAAAATCTCAAAAATGCTTCACATATCAGAAAATTTCATTTTAATACACCTCTGTAGAGGGCTGGCACAAATTCCTGCACCATTCCCATTATAATAGAAAGCATAAGAGAAAAACAATTCTTTGTTGAATAATTTCTGCACAGTAAATATTTCAACTTTTGTAAATGAAAGCCACAAACAAGCCTAGAAGTGTATTTCAAAAGAAGGAGTATGGACCGAAATTGTCTTACTGAAGCCAATAATTTCTGTTGCTGTTCAGGAGAATTATCTTTTCAATTACTTGGCTCTCTATTTGCTATTTCCAGGTTAGATTCTTTGGCTTGATTATACTTTTAGCACAGTAGGTGGGGTGACATTGAAGAAATCCAATCAGGATAGTTAAAATACAGTATCATTACTTTGTGTGAAGTTCTTACCTCTATAAATTGGTGTTAGAGTGCATATAAAAAACCTCACGGGATTCAGAGCATTTTGGACCAGATCCATCTTGGTCCTGGTCCCCTGGGATATATAGCATTCCCAAGATTCTGCATGTATGTCATATATACCCTGAGATATATGACATTTCTAAGATTCTGTGTCGACCGTATGGCATTTGGATATTTCTAAGCGGGCAGCTAAAATGGGCAGTGGAAGAAGTGACTATCTTCACCAGAGGACAACATTATGGGAATTCTGTTCTGCCATTCGACTCAACATTCACCTCACTGTTACATTTTAGCAGAAACCTGCAGCCCTGATGTTGTTGCATCCTAATGCATCCTCTTCACATCCTAATTAGTCTTTTTCTTATGGATGCAGTTTTGGAGAAAAGTAACTGCATCCAGCTAGTGTGGAGCAGAGGAAACGCAAAGCAGGCTTTGCAGCTCATGCCAGCAAGGGGATGTGGAACTCATCCAGGCATGTCCTTCCACAGCACAAACTGCTCTCCTGATTACTTCATCTCATGTGCAAAGACAAAATGATCCAAGATAGCCTGTATTCTTTGCACAGGGAGACACAGAGGTCTCTTCCCGCGTACGTAGTCACAGTTTGAAAGTTGGTATTATCATTTTCCATGGCCTGTTTAACAGAGGTTTCCTAGTGCTTCCTAGTGTAGACAACTTTTGTAAGCAAATGGACATGGGAAAGAAGAAAACTAGGGGTAGATGATAAAACTGTTTGAGCATATGTTCCAAGAATGCAGCAAACTTTTAGTCTCTGCAAACATATAAAATTACTCAGAATGTCTAGACTAGGGTGGGTTTTTTAAATAGAAGGAAAGAAAATGTAGTTACAACAAATATTTAGCAAACTGCTGCAATATACTTATCATTCTCTGAATGCTCAGCTTTAATGCACACAAAGAACACCTGCAACCAGTTGGATACAGGCCTAATCAATTCCAAAACACTAAAGATATTTTTTCCTTCTCATTTTCAGATGCTTACAGAAACAAGGCTCTGAAATAAGACTGAGCAGTCTCTCTCATGCACAGCATCCTTCAAACTTTGTGTTAATCACAAGATTTGCATCAGTTGTGAGGCTTTGTTCTCAGCACTTTCAGCTCCATTGAAGTGAAAAATGATGTGAGTATGCACAGTTCCTGACACTGATAATGTTTTACAGTTATCACACATCAAAATACATACCAGGCACAATTGCGTGTAAGAACTAATGAATTATTTTCTAGATAAGGTAGAGTGACAGGTAGTATAAATAACTCGTTATTTACATACCTGTCCAACATTGTGATGTTGATTTAGAGAGTTAAAATTTCATTACAGATAGTTTTTCCCCCCACAATGCATTACTCCAGTATTTTAGCAGAACAATAGATTTCACACTTCAAAGGAATTAGTAGTAAAAGGCTACATACACTGAAATGGAAATTACTATTTAAGAGAGGGCACCAAGTCTGCAACATAACTGTACTGATAAAATCTGCCCTATATTTCAGTGATGTTTTCTGCTAAAGAATGAAGATAACAGGGAAAAAGAGGAAAACAAGCAGTGTAGTTATTGCTAGAGAATGGGAGCATTCTCTACCAATAGGGAATAAAAACATAAAGGGTTGATAAAGGAGGTAAAAGGAAGATAACAGACAGAAACTTGATGAAGAAGTTAGACAAGCAATAAGGACACAATACAAAAAACAGAATGAAAAATCAGAGTGAGGAAGAAAGTAAAAAGTCCATGAAAAAAAGGAAATGAGAAAACGGAGAGGCAACAGAAAAGAGCACTTGGAAAGAGAGTGGGCAGCATGGGTTGGTGGTATCAGGAAGGCAGAGAAAGATTGGGGTAAAAAAGAAACAGTAAGGAATGAGGGGAGTGAGCAAGGAAATGGGCTGTGAGTATGAATGAGAGAAGAGCAAGAACAAAGATTGGTACAGTAGGCAGGATAGAGATGCAGAGACAATGGAAGGGCAATAGATACTTAAGGGACCAGTCAAAAAAAGAGAAAGAGGAGGACTGTGTAGAGGACTACTAAAAAATGCTAGTGGTAACAGGTAAGGCAGGATGGTCCTCAGCTCGATTTCAGATTTTGCTTTAGACTTCTGTACCTTCTCTGTTGCCTTCTATTTTTTCTTTTCTTTGTCACCTTTTTCCTGTCTAGCAAACATAGATGCAGACTAAACCAATGTGTTTATATCTGAGTGGATATAAGGGATTTCACAAGAGCAGTAACAGGAGGGCTACTTGTAGCAAATGCACAGTGAATGATTCCTTTTGCTGTAACAGTGTGCCAAGATTTAGATATTTCAAGTTTTGTAAGAACAGACTGTTCTCTACATTCAAAAGGAGAGAAAAGATACAAGGCAGATTCTACTCTGCTTACCAAACCATGCTTCTGTTAAATACTCTGTTAATGTCTCCTGGGGTTGTTCAGGTGATGTATTCAGCATTTAAACCAAACTCACCTTCTCTGAATTTTACATAAACAGAATTCATTACCACAGATCTGCACATTCAAAGTCTGTATGTGTCAAATTTGGATGCTACTTGGGAAAATTATGATCAGAATGATGGAATAATACAACTCCAAATGAATGACCACATACATCTTCCTCTATTAATTGTGATGAGCATGAAAAAAGTGTGCCCTATGGTGGCATTAAGGGTTGTCAAAACAATTAGTTATGATTATACAGGTCAAACCATAAGTTTATTCATTTCTCAAGATAGCCAAGTGTTCTTTTTATTTTTAATTAAAATTTTGTCTCTGAAATTGACTTAAGTAATGTTGTATTGTTGATAGGATTTGTAATAAGTCATCTCTTTTCATTTGTATTCTAAGATATGCCTGCTCAAGTTATAACTCTTCATTGCTCTGACATTATACCTAACATTTCAGACGCAAAATTATGGTGTTTTCAGCATTCTGCAGTCCATTAAATACACTGTAATAATTTGTAGGTGGTCTTTTGTTATTTGTTAACTTAGTAGTTTAACGTGAAAATGAGCTACACACTGACATAAGAGCAATCCACTCAGGCTGCCCTTTTGGATAATCTTGTCTTCCCTACACTGCTTTACTTTACAGCCATACTGAAGAGCAACATTTATTTTCTCATCCTTAACCCCTCAGTTGAAGTACTTGAATTCATTTGACCTTTGTTGGTCTGTCTTCTACCCGTGTATTTTTAAGCAGACTGCTGCTGAAGTGTATGTTGAACTTAACACACTTAAGTGTTGGGTGTTTTGGCTGTGTAGGCACAAAGAGAAAGAGCTCTACTGGCTATCAATCAGTATGTACACACCCTTAGAATTAACCTACTCATGGAATCAAAGCTACTTCTTCATTACTAACTAATTTTTACAGATTCTGATGGCAATTTATTGCTGGATATATTAAATATAAAAGGCAGGTTCATGTTACATATAACAAGAATATTCTATCCTGGTTTATACTTAATATGGTGAAAACATTCTGTTTTAACTCTAGGGATGAAGATACAGTTCACTACAGTAGTACAGCAAAAAATAAGGGACAGCCACTCTTCAAATTTGATTCGGTTCTGGTCACAGAATCACAGAATATGCTGAGTTGGAAGGGACCCATATCAATTGCAACTCTTGGCCCTGCACAGGACACCGCAAGAGTCGCATCATGTGCCTGAGAGCATTGTCCAAACGCTCCTTGAACTCTGTCAGGCTGGTGCTGTGACCACTTCCCTGGGGAGCTGTTCCACTGCCCAACCACCCTCTGGGTGAAGAACCTTTTTTTAATATCCAACCTAAACCTCCCCTGACACAACTTCAGGCCATTCACTCGGGTCCTGTCACTGGTCACCACAGAGCAGAGATCAGTGCCTGACCTTCCTCTTCTCCTCACAAGGAAGTTATAACTGCAATGAGGTCTCCCCTCAGTTTCCTGCAGGCTGAACAGACCAAGTGGCCTCAGCCACTCCTCATACGGCTTCTCCTCAAGGCCCTTCACCATCTTCATTGCCCTCCTTTGGATGTTCTCTAATGGCTTAAGGTCTTTTTTGTATTGTGGTGCCACTGTCGACTTTCATAGGCTGTGATGTACCTAGAGACAAAGTTGTACACAGGAATGGAACGTGTCTCCCTTGTGAGAGCTGGTAAAGAGCTTTGTTCTCCTAACCCTCCTATTCAGACTGCATGAGTCAACAGAACAAATGTAGACTAGAAAGTATTAGGGACGTTCAGGATATTTGGGGTATATCAGCAAGTGTGAATCTGTCTGAAAAGTCCCTGAAAAGTCTGTTCCATAGATTCTTACATGGTTACCTATCAGTTAGAAAAGTCTCAGCTACACACATTTTGTTTGGTCTCTCATGAGACCTGTGTTGAGCTCTATTCTGAATCTAGGTTTTAAATAGGCCAAAATATACAAGTAATATAATCATTTTAACCAAGTACTGTCTTCATGCATATTTTTTTGCTTATGACCTTTCCCAAGATACACATCAATATGATACCAGGCAAACTTCATATCAGAAATTACAATGTTTATCCAGTATACTTAAAATTAATTAAATGACAAAAAGTGCAATTAGTTTCTCCAACAAATTCACAGATTTTCAAAAAATTTACCTTTTTTATGGTGTGAATTTTTGGGACCATTTATTTTTCTGGTATTCCATTTTAAAAATGGGAATTTTATCTCAAATATTAGATATACTTGTATAAACATTCATTTAAGACAGAGGAGAAATTAACCCAATTCTTTCAGAATGCTAGTTATAGAGAAGTAATTACTCAGAATTCAACTGCTTGTCATGGTACAAAGACCTGCAAAATTCCCAGCTGCATAAATCTGTGTATAAATCAATTTCAGAATAATTAAAAAGCTCTGCTATTTTAGCCAGAACCCTCTGGGACAAGTTTGAGCCAACAGCAATATTTGTTTTTTGGGTAAGTTTCTGTCAGGATTTTTCTAAGGAAAAATTTAACTGATGCTTTACTACTCTGTTGTTAGTTGTGGCTTTTGTGTGGTAGGGATTTTCTCTCTCTCAAAAAAAAAAAAAGCATATAAAAATTATTTGCCTTACCTAGGCGATTTCTAGGTGATCTGTGAGCTACATGTCTCACTATTCAGTCATTACTAAGCTTTTGATACTTAAACCTGTTAAGATCCGAGACTTAATTAGTCCAAATAATTTTTACTTTAAAGCTGATGTATCTGCCTGCTTCTCAGGCTCAGAAATATGCTGCTGCAGTGAAATACTGTCCCCAGCTTCCTAAGGAAAGGAAGCAGGATGCAAAGCCAGGCTGCAGTGCCAGTAGTTAGACAGTCTGGTGCCATGCAGACAACAACTGATTCACAAAGATCCACCAAAGCAATAACACAAGCATGTCTTCTCCACCTGTGTTCTATGAAGACTTATTTTCGGGGCTATGTCTCAGCCCAGTGGGGAACATGATTAGGACTTTGAGTGAATAATTATTATTTTTTCTGTAAGATGGTTCAAACTAGTGAGGTGAATGTCTCTGTTCAGCTAGTTCTATGAATCCAAAGATTGAACTCCAGAATTTAATCTGAAGATTAGATTATGCAGAAATCTCGAAGTGACTATTTAAAGTGTGTGCTATCCAAGTTGTCAAAATGAAGATTTACCATGAGATTTTTGTATGCCATCTAGATCAATCGTGTAAAACAGTCTGACCAGCTTTAAAATTCCTTGTCAGTATCTTAAAAAAACCTTCTGGCAAAGACCTTGAGATAGATAAAACATGTTTGAAAGAGATGGATTTATACAAAGTTCGAAACAAGAAGTCAGTCTTGAAAAGAATGTGCAGCAGCTGAGAAAAATACATCTCTAAGTCCCACTATTGGTTGCTCAAATATATCTAAGATTCTGCTGCAATTTAATTAAGACAATACATACAGCAGTTTTTGTTACTTAACCATCTTTCAGGCTTATTACATTCCTAAAGATCAATAAATAATACTTTGTTTTGAAAACTCTACCCAAAATCCCTGCCTTTTCAAAGTCATTACAACTCCCTGAAAAAGAGCCTGTAGTGGTAACCGAAACAGGTTTTATCTGTCAGGTTAATCCCGTACAAAATCCCTGTGTCTGAACCTTGAACAGTCCGAGTGACCAGTGTAGACAATCATCCATTTCTGGTTTGATACACTGGTTTTGGAAAAGATGCTGCAGAACAAAACAGAGGAAGGGCGGAGGAGGAGTTCTAATCTGACCACAGAAATTTTAGCTCTGAATGTGTTTTCATGGGTGATGTAAATGACTGAAGTTATTAAATGAATATTTTGACCAGTTACTTTCTATTTTGTCTCTTATTGATGATTCCACACTGTATCAAACTTTAACTTAATACATGGCCTGTAAAATATTCTGATGAGATATTGATGGGACTGGCTGTAGTATTAGTCATCAAGTAATCATTAATTCATTTTGTGTAAGTAAATTATACTTATAAAAGAGACTTACAAATATGTATATACTTAAAAAAAAATTTTATATATATATATTTATACAAACTTATGAAGTGGCTGGGTTGGCATAACTGTATTTCATCTCTTTATATGATGGGTATATAGGAAAAAAAATTGGAGTGTTAATATACTAGAAAGTTTTTAGAAATCTACACTTCCCTTCTGCAATCCCACCCATTGTATATTTATACTGGAAAACAATTAAACTTTGGAGATTGCTTCTCTACGAGATTTTTCCATTACTTTTCACCGTTTTATTTTAGCCGAGATACTAAACCTCTCTCTCTCAGTGAGAGTCACCACATCTGTATTCCTCGAAGTTTTGCAGTGCATTAGGAATTTTCATCTTCTCTGAATATATTGCACCACAAAATCATGGCCCTTCAAATGTGCTATGGTTCCTGAGGAGCTGATGGAAGTTGTAGGTACGTAATCCTGGCTGAGAGGTGATGCCTCTGCTCACAGCACGATTACCAAGGTACCTACCTGTGGCTCCCGTATTTATTCAGTGGCAGTCTCCCTGCATCTTGCAGGAGGGCTGTGTGGCAGCCTCCTGTTCTGTGCTGGTATTGTGCTCTCTGAAGAGAAAAGCACAGTTTCTTTAGTGGAGTAGCAGTATCTACTGCAAATTGTAAGCTGTGAGCACTGTTATACAGGCACAATCATGTAAAGTTCTATTCTATTCAGCTCTGCACGTTATGTATCATCATATTGTCCTGTTCACACTTGTGTTTAAAAACAGGTTTTTTTAAGAAAAGCTCTGTTGGATCTGGGGAATCTTTACGCCATGTAAGTGTAGGATAGTACTAATATGGTTTTTAAAGCCGCATGCAGATATTATTCTTGATGGCGCTGAAGTCGTTGAGATTTTGCCATGCTTTTCGACAGGACTAGAATGGGGCTCATGGTAAGCAGGAGAAAGTTAGTTTAAATGTTTAAGGGTTACTTCAAATTCACACTCTGATATTTCATGGCAAAGAACTACTTTAACTTCAAGGAAGCCTGTGTACTTCCCCTTCTGAAACACCGGAGTCCGACATGTGCCTTTAGAAATCCTTTCTTCCAGAGGGCAAGGTAAATACGGAATATCATTCATCTGGATAATGGGGGATCAGGAAGGTAAGATTTCTGTATCAGCCTCAGAACATGAAGGGTTTGAATCTAGGCTAGGTCTCTGAATAATCATGATGGTTGAAATGAGAAAAGATATCCAGAGACGCACTCTTTAGATATGTAACTTGTGTTCACTGATATGGTGATCTCAAAACATTGCAATCTGTCTTCCGTCCAATTCAAATGCCAAAGGATGAACTACTTAAGACAGTGCTGGAATATTCTAGTCACTTAAACACTGCCCTGGTACCACTGGCTGTCCTGAATGAGAAGGAACACGGTTTGCTGAATCAGAAAAACTGTTTTTTCCCCCTTGCATATTTTCTGTCTCTTCATTATTAGCAAAGTTGATAAGTACTAGGGGAGGGGGCTCTTGCCTACCTTTTCTGCAATAAATGTGTGATTCAATGCACATTTGCTTTTCACAAAGAGAGTTATGAATTATAATCAGACCCGGTCTTCCTACCAGTAAAGGAGGGAAGGAGACCTGAGGAGAAGGTATGTAATTGTGATTAAAGTGAGAGAGGAAAATAAACATTCATGCTGAGTACTGCATTTCAGAGCTTTCCAATGTTTGACTTTGCAGTCTTGATATGTTCTTTAAATGAAGTTCGTCTTCAGACATACACATTACAAAACACTATACTGAAAGTTCAGATTCTTTCATGTATCACATCGGCACCGATATGTTTCATTACTATATTATGCAACTTTTAAACCCACTGCACAGATCTTTCCTACTTGATCAAGTAAAACAGCCTGTAACAGTAGTAAATTTTATTGGTCTTCCAGTAGTGGACTATTTACTGTAAACCAGTCATAAAAAGGAGATGGGGAACTACTTCTCCATACAGTAAAAATACTCTCTTGGAGCAGAGAAATGACAACTGAAAAGTCAGGTTACATACAGGTTTTGGTTGTGAATATTGAATGCAGTAATGAGCCTTTCTGCTGCATTTAACCCAGACTCTGGCCTTTCTGAACAGTTTTTCCTTTGCTGATTTCCTGCTCCAGTCTCAGTGTCTCTCATTTCCATCTCTGAATCAGGACATTTAACCTCTCCTATTCCTGCTTCCAAACCTAAGCGTCTCATGCTCTTCTCTTCCTAGCACAGGCTACTTACAGGACCTGTTTTGCACTAAACCATTAACATACTATGGTGTTTTTGTCAATATAAACCTTTCTCTCTCACCTGTTTTTGTCTTTTATTCCTTATGACAGTATGACAAGAGGGCCTTTCCTCTAGTGAAACTTAAGGAGATAAGTAAAAGCAGGGAACACACCTGCTTGTTTTCAAGTGTTCAATAACATGGTTTGCTACAGCTATCAGAAGAAACTACTTTGTTAGAAATCTTTCTCAGCACCTGCATTCTTGAACAAGAGCTTGTTCACTATGAGCAATCATTCATCTAACATTAAACACATCTTTAATGAATATGTTTTTAAAAGGTTATTTTTAGACTAAAAGGCTATTTTTGAAAAAATTTAACATTAGAAGGAAGAAATTAAGTTTCAGAATAATCTCTTAAATGTCAGGCTTATGAAATACAGCAGAGCAGTAGTTTTACAGATTCGTGCAAAGAAATGATCTTTCACCAAAAATATGCACACAGATGGAAGATAGGTGGATTAAAATGAAAACAAATTCTCCAGTACATTCTCTACTTAAATCTTTGAAAGAAAGGAGCCACAATCAAGCATAAATTAAGAGACTTCCCAAAGGGTTTACAATTGATTTCCAGTTCACGCTGACCTCTATTTTTCAGGTATACAGTTGACTATTTACTAACAAAAGTATTTTCTTTTACCTACAGGGAGACTCTACCACTACTCAAAAATAACAGAAATAGTTCACAGCATCTCAGAAGCTGGAACTTATCTATTTAAGGAATATTTGCCAATTTTCAGGACAAAGAATGTCTGTCATTATTTCTACAAAGTGCACATATTTGCCTGTACTATACTTCAAGCTTATAAAATAACTTTAACATCCCATATCTAAAGATGAGGATAAAACCTGGATAATGCAAAAATCAGATCATACTGTGCTATTAAGCATCCAGAGCTTGTTTTTTCTTGCTTGAAGAGCACCTACAGAAAGCAAAATGGTCTTCTTGCATTTCAGGTGTGATGCTTTGTCTTTGATTGCTTAAAACATGGCATAGGAAGATTCAAATGGGATTTTGTGTTTTTTTCACCCCTCCAGCTAATTCCATGACAGATGTATTTAATAAGGCCAAATTTCATAGTCTCCAACAAATTGCATCTCCAGAGAGATGAATATGATTGCAGAACCACCACAATGAACAGAAAGAATTTCAGGCTGAAAACATCTCCCCCAGTCACATTTACCAGAATGCTGCGGTAACACAACATCTAGATTAAGCCTCATTAGATCAAGATTTGAATAAAAATGGCTCTGATATCAGAGCTTTCATATTGCTGGAACAGAGGACAGGATCACCTCTGGCTGTGACAGTTTACATATCAGAAATTGATTGACAGCACTCATCAGAAAAATAGAAATACACCCAAAAAAGAGCAAGGAGTTAAAATGTGGTTTCCATTTGCTCTTGATCAGTGCAGTCAGGTGCCCTTATTGGTAAGAGCTCTAAAGGTATACCTTGGAATTCACCTAGGAAAACGTAAGGAATTCGGCGCTGCTGTGTGAGAAAAGATGTTGAATGCTTTTTATGAAGAAAAGACCAATATCAGCCTTTTTCCGTTGTGTCAAAAGGTCCAAAGGAACTCATGCCCAAAGAAACAAAATGTTTCAATATTCTCAAAACTGGATTTTGCAAGTCACTCTCTGAACCTGAAAAATTGTGGGAATTTAAAAAAAAATATTATAGAATCACAGAATGGTTTGGTTTTAAGGTGCATTAAAGACCCTTGAGTTCCAACCGCCCTGCCATGGGCAGGAACCCCTTCTACTGGACCAGGTTGCTCAGACACTCATCCAGCTTGGCCTTGAACATCTCCAGGGATGGGGAGTCCAAAACATCTCTAGGCAACCTCTCTAGCAAAATAGAAGATGCAAGTTCTAGAAGTTGAATTCTTACATAGTGAACAACTAGGTTGTACTGATAACGAACCCTTCAAAATTAAGTTTTTTATACATATGTAAGTTGATTCAGCAGAGGGTAGGGGAAAAAAGTGGGAAATCACAGTGACAGTCTAAAATTTACAATATCAGATGCTAAGCATTTGTAGCAAAAACTATGAATCAGTTGGGAAAGTAGATGTGACAGGTGTGTTTCAAAGATTTTCCCTTTAGATGCAAGAAAATAAAAAGGTATTTCCTCGGTTTAGTGAAATAAATACAGACGGATAACGATTTTAGTAAATATTTTTATGAGCTTCCCACTCGCTGAAAAAAACTTCTACCACCCTCTGCATCATACTTAGTTGTTGCTTGAGGGCTTGTTTTGGATTTTTTTTTTATTTTTCCGTTCTGAATCCTCACATAATATCGTATTCATGGATTTATCAGGTATAATTTCCTCACTCTTTCAAATAAATCTGAGTAAAACAAGGAGCCTGTTAAACGCAGCTATAACACAGAATTTTTCTTCTGACTGCATCTTCCTTTCTTATAAACAGAAACAGTCATTTGTCACAGAAAAATATAATTTATCTTCATGGCACATGGAACAAATCTGACCATGAATTCTCTTGAGAAATCAGAAATTAACTTTCACGGGCTTATTTCCTTTATGATGTTGGCTCAGATAAAAATTAAAATACTGTAGAGCTATTCTGTCCATTTTTGTGTTCACATCCTTTTACCTTATCTTCCACGCTGCAGCCATCTTTGGTATCGGCTTGAGCCTCTCTAGCAAAATAGAACTGGTTCCTTAGATTGGCCTTCTACATATTTTTGCAATATAAAGAGCAGAGTGAAAAAACACGTGGTGCTTCATTCTTACTCTGACTTTCCTTTCAAGGCATTTTTTTTTTGTTCATGTCTACTCTGATACTCTGATACCTAAAAAGATACTAATTTATATTCAGTTCACCAATTTGATCTTTTTCCCACTCATACATCACTGTTTGCATCATTGCCGCATGCAAACACAGTAAGAAAAATGTCAGCCAAACACGTTTTTTGGCCAACACAGCACAACTTATTCTAAGCATTTTATTAACCTGTGAAGTACCTTACACAATATTTTAGAATCAGCAAAAAGTTCTGGGAACATAAAAATAGTCTCGTTTACCCATTTTTTTGATCATTGCAAAACTATCTTTTTTATTTTTTCGATCATTGCAAAACTATCTTTTTTATTTTTTCCTCCCAACTGAAACAGCAAAACTTTGAATTATTGAGATATCCTGGAAAGAGAATTTTCAGTGCATGATGGATGGAGGCCATTTTCCATCACTATGAGGAGAAACAGCCTCTAGGTACCAGGAATATCTCCTGATCTTTTCTGTTGGACAAATTGTTGCTTAGCTGAAACAATGTTCCTGAAGAAAAATTTAAGTTAGTTAGATAGTATTCTCTGCTTTCTTCTAACAGTCTCATTTTCATTAATCTAATGCTAATGTCAGAGGATTTCTCCTTGTTTACAATATCAAAAAGTTACATTGACTCAAGAGAACAGTAGGTGTTCTTTAGTGAAATAAAATAAAAAATGTTTTTATTAATCTTAATATGTCTGAATTTTCTGTGAGAAATATGTATTTATAAAAACTGAAAATAAAGTATTTGGGCATAGTACACTGAATGTGTTATATTTCCCTATTTGCATAAAATAGAAAATTTGGGAACAAAATAGTCACTGATTACCAAGCATATTCTGCTTTGTTTTCACTTACTCTTATGGAATTAAAAACATTTTAAAAATAATTCATAATGAAAGTAGAGAAGTCAAGTCCTAGTGACAGTATTCAGATTAAACTATTGAGAAAGAAAATCTGATAGTCCTGACTTGCTACCTGCACTATGGGCATTACTGTATCTGATACATCTCCTTATGCAAACAGGGCAGCATAGCTGCATTTTACTTGCATGGCAGATAATCAGCTCTTCTCCAAAAGCAGACACAACAGGGTACGTACCTGAATGCTTAATGCCGTATTTTTTTTGGCCTTCTTATTTTAGAAGATAATTTAAATGACTGATTTACAATGTTTACAATGGCCTCCATTGTCTGGTGAAGGACATATAAATTTATTTATTAAAATAATACCACTTTTTCAAATAGCACACTACTATACTCTGCATTCAAGTCTAAGTTCTGTCACCTCAAGAAAATAAACAAAAAATTTTGTACTGGTATTGCCAAGTAGTACTTTAGCTCTAACATAGTTCATCGTTTCTCCTACACACTCCTATGAAACTCATTTCTTGATTGTTTGACAATTCTGGTACATTCTGCTCAAGTATTAAAAAAAGTCCCCCAGGATGACACAACACTATATATGAGATGACTTATTCTTCGAGCTGTTATATGATAATGGAGATTAATCTTGTTCATCCTTTACCATTTGTTAAATGATGCTGCAGTAACAGCTTTCTCACCTACTATTTAAGCCAGAAAACATGATTCTGCCAAAATGTGCCTGAGCACTCCAGAAGCAGACCTTGAGCCAAACTATAAGAAAACAGAAGCAAATTCATGAGACTCATCCCTCACCGTGTCCAAAACACAGCTTGTCTGTGTGCTGCCACAGGATGTCACTGATGTTCCACTTACACGTCATAAACAAAGAAAAGTGATCATGGAACAGAATGCACTTTCCCACATGTGTTGAGACACCATTAATAAAATCCAGCTTAATGAGAAACCTAACAGCTAAAGAGGTGTCAGCTGTCTAGTTTAAAACCAAAAGAGTTGTATGGGGTTTATGTGGCAAGAGTTTGGTAGCAGGAGAGCTACAGGGGTGACTTCTGTGAGAAGTTTCCTGAAGCTTCCCTCATGTCTGACAGAGCCAATGGCAGCCAGTTCCAAGACGGACACATTGCTGGCCGAGGCTGAGCCCATCAGCAGTGGGATAACAGATTTAAGGCAGAAGCAAGCTGCACGAATGGCACTTGGAGCCAGTGAAGAGAAGCGCGAGAAAGAGTATGTGAGAGAAACAGCCCTGCAGACACTGAAGTCAGTGAGTAAGGAGAGGCAGGAGGTGTTCCAGGTGCCAGAGCAGAGGTTCCTCTGCAGCCCATGGTGAGGCAGCTGTGCCCCTGCAGCCCATGGATGTTCCCATGCTGGAGCAGATGGATGCCTGAAGGAGGGAGACCCTGTGGGAAGCTTGCACTGGAGCAGGCTCCTGCAGGACCTGTGGACCCATGGAGAAAGGAGCACATGCTGGAGAAGGCTTACTGGCAGGGCCTGTGATCCCATGGGGTCACACGCTGGAGCAGCCTGTTCCTGAAGGACTGAACCCTGTGGAAGAGCCCGACACTGGAGCAATTTGTGGAGAACCGCAGCCTGTGGGAAGCACTTGTGTTTAAGAGGTTTGTAGGGGACTGTCTCCTGTGGGAGGCACCCCATGCTGGAACAGGGTAAGAGTGTGAGGAGTCCTCCCCCTGAGGAGGAAGGAGCAGCAGAGACAATGTGTGATGAACTGACTACAGATCCCATTCCCTGTCCCTCTGCAACACTGACGGGGAGGAGATAGAGAAAATTGTGATTGAAGTCAGGCCTTGGAAGAAGAGATGGCTGGGGGGCAGGTGTTTGTAAGATTTGGTTTCCTTTCTCATTACCCTACTCTGATTTGGTTGGTAATAAGTTAACCTTAATTCCTCAAGTCGAATCTGCTTTGCTAATGACAGTGATTGGGGAGTGCCCTTATCTCAAATCATGAGCCTCTCATTGTATTTTTATTCTCTTGTCCAACTGGGGAGGGGAGTGACAGAGCAGATTTGGTGGGTACCTGGCATCCAGCTGTGTTTCAACCCAGCACAATTGTCAACTCAGCTGGAGAATAATTTAGGAGTTGATTCTGTAGCTGGGGGAAATCTCATTTAACACTGTACCATCAGCATGTTAGCAGTGTGTTGTGATAGGAGGTCCTGACCTACCCAGATCACTGAATTCCTGTTTCCAAAAGCTGCCCTTCAGTAAAAGGTAGCTGCTTTTCTGAACCTTACTATTGGAGGCTAAGGGAGAAATCATCAAAAATTAGCTATAATATCACATGCAGAGAAAAACTGGGCTGTTACAGCCAAAATAAATATTTTAAATAGATAATTCTCTTCATAAATGTGTCAAGGAGTTTATAACCGTCCTATTTTATGGGCTCTGAGCAGTTTCTGATTTTTCTTGATATTTTTATAACTTCTATGGGAAAGAAAGAACATTGTGTCTTTAAGGAAATTTTTGACATCTTCATTATCTTACAAACAAAAAATGAGAAGCTGAGACAGAAGTCTGAGGTTCTGTCTTTATTTCAGATTCAAACTTCTTTTCTTCTACTTTGTTCAATTTCCTCTTACCATTATTACTTTCCTCAGAGATTTTTTTACTGATAAATTTTGAATTAACCATTCAAGACAGCAAAGTCATACTAAAACATAAGTTACGGCACACCATAATGACCTCCTAGCAATAACCTCACTCAGAGCTTAATGCAGAAATCCTACCTTGTGCCTACCAGATGTGCCTACCTTGGATTCCTGCCCTGAAAAACCCTGAAAATCATCACTAATCTTAATAAAATATTCTCAGTTGTCAAGACCAGGTGCTTATATTAACCATAGTGTCCCTGTGGCCTGGGTCACGTTTGCCTGTACATGTACACAATATGATCTAAAACCATTTTGTTACAATGTATGCCCTTACCTATGGTCAGATATCTCAACCCCAACACCCCACACATCTGTTTTATTTAGCACTTCAATCTTGTTGAGAACCCAAGAAGGATTCTGGTGGTATCTATATGGTATAATAGCAACATCTTCACTGGTCTTTTAATCTGACCTCAGATCATATAATCCAGGCTACCGTCAGTAATTACGGGTTCCTATGGAAGACAGAAACATATGTCCTCAGAAAGCAAGGGACCACTGCTTACAACAACAGACTTTGCAAAAGATATTTTTTCATTTTGAGAAAGCTTCCTGAAACCTGTTACAGCAGCCGAGACAAAGGGATCAGATACCAGTCATGGCAGCGTCTTGCAACATTGCTGTTTGGTTTTACTGGCTACTTTATCTAACTATCTTATTGGGCTGAGAGTTGCACTAGTAGCTGCTGATATTCTCAATCAATGGTTTTATCTGCTTCCATGGTAACAAAGAGCATCCATGTGCATTAGAGTTAGAAACGTTTCCAAAGCTGACCTCTCACATGTTAGCATCATTATCTCAACCCTTTAGAGGCAGATGGGAAAAGTAAATTAAGGAAAACAATCAGCACAATACAAGATTTAAAGTACCTTTCCTCCTGAAAGATTTTTCATGGGGGTTTTCCGTTTCTTTGTGTGGTTTGACATTAACAGCCAAGAAAATGGTGAAAGGGGAAGGTCATACATATCCCCTCTCCCTTATGTTAGGTAGAAAGCGAATATAATACTGAAAGTTTTTCTCTTACAGAGACTCTCTTTTTTTCGTTTTTTAAATGGTTGGAAGGAATCTGGACTATGTTCTGTATTTGTCTCTCAGAAGGCCTTTGTCATCTTACTGAAAAGCATTATTTTCTTCTATGGTTTGGCTGTTAAGGAAGAGATCAACTCCTTTTCAATTGCCAGAAGTGCTATATTTGTCAGTCCTTCCTTGCACACGTAAGACAGTGGCTAAGATATTATCTCAGTTAAGGGATTTAATACTTTCATCATTCATTTGGCCTTAACCTACCTAATCTGTGTGCCTTCCTTTCTAGGTAAGCACAGCATATGGAATAATTGAATTTACAGTTTTCTAAATGTCTTTTCCCGGTCTCACATCAGTATCAGTATCTACAGAATACATCTTGTTGTGCAATAATTCAATTGATTTCTGTGTCGTACCCAGTGTATTAACAGGGTTACTCAACAAGACTACCAAACAAAAAGTACACACAGCTTGGAGACACTTCTGGTATGTGGAGCAAAGAAGAATGGGTACCTGAAACAAGGGTAGGATACTCCTGATGGGAAATAGGCTTAATTGTGACATGAAAAAGACTCACAAATGAGAATCAGTGTAAAGAACATTTTTGTAGGACCTATAGAGCGTTGTGTGTGAGTGTTGTGCAGCTCACGAAGCCACTGAAAAGCTGCTGGACTGAGGACGAATACCAACTTGCAAGGACTCAGTAGACAGGGAAATTTATCCTCAATCGTTTTTTGTTTCATGTCTTACTCAACAGATCTTTATTCCTTTTTTCACCCTTATTATTTATTTTTAAAACAATGCTTTGGAAACTGGAAACATCAAGCATGTGCACCAGAAGGAAAAGTGGGTGTTCTGAATTGCTACCAGTCACGATTTGGGGAGAATCAAATGAAAGGAATTATATTCTGTTCTTTCATGTGCATTTCTTTTAATACCTAAGCCTAAATACACAAAGTATCTGTGCTCCACTAGTAGATGTTCACGAGTATAGTCAGATGTTCACACCATTTTGAAGGGTGTTTAGAGACTCATCTATAATTTAGAGACTCATATTTTAATGCCAGAGGAGAATATTAAGATCATCTCTTGAAGTTCTATATACCCTGGCATATAAGAATCACCTGGAAATGTGCACCTTGCCATTTAAGACCTGACATGGTAGCGTACATTTATCATTGGAAATTAGTATAGAAGATTAGATATCACTTCTTAAGACTCTCTTTTGTGAGCATCTCTAAATATAATATATTTTTAAAAAGTAAAAATTATACAGTAAACACCATTTTTACTTCTCATTTTTCAAGAGAAAAGAGGACTTTTCTGTAGGCTTGCCTCATGTTGACCTGAAATGCCAGCCATTATCTTTATTGTGATGAATATTGTCAGCTTTGCTATACTTGGAATCTACAGTGAAAATACAACTGAACATGGTGGCATGAAGAATTTTAAATTTAGTTTTCTATTCACAGAGTTCAGAGATTCATCCACAACTAGGAAAATCCCCCTTTTGTCTGCTGTAATTAGTCAGATCATTGGAGCTACAGTAATATGGGATGTGAATGTTATTGCAGTGGTACAGACCATAAAACCAAATAGAACTAAGCATCCAAAAAGTTTTAGAGATTGAAATCTTCTATCTCTGGTGCCTAAGGTGGTTATAATACTTCAATTAAATTCATCATTGTTAGAGAAGTTTTATGTCCTTGTGTAATAGTAAAAACTAGGTAAATTGAAAAACCTATATTAGTAAAACCAAGAACAAATTTAAGAAAAGTAAAAAATTAATTCAGTCTGTTATTTTACGAGGTACCATAGGCAACCAAATGATAGAATTTAGCAGCATAACCTTCTGATTTACATAGGAATACTGAGACACCATTCAGGCCATTTAATTGGAGTTGATGTGTTCATAAATCTCTAAACAATTTTCCAAAAATAAACTGAGAAGTGTGGCTTACATGTATATATTTTTAAAGATATATATTTAATCTACAACTTTTGGGACAAATCCAATTTACTCCCTCATTTAGGGTAAATACACAATGTGGAATTCACAAATGAAATCAAATGGAAGATATGGCCCACAGTGTAGCTAATTCTGCCTTTTTCTGACAAGTGCTTTGTAAGCCTGATCAAGCCATCTCATTCAAAATTTTAACTAAGTCTTTATCCAAAGAAGAATTAAGTTTTCTAAAGGGATGTTTTTCACAGTACAACTTTGAACTAGCTTACAAAAAGATAGCTGATTTGATCCTAGCTTGCAAAAAAGCAGCTCCCACTTGATCTTCCCAGAAGTCATTCTTTTGGAAAATAATTTTGTGCAGAGCACAAACAAGAAGCAAGTTTACAAGAGATATACTGGCTGGATCTGAAGTTGATAAAAAGAACATTTTATCCAGTGTGACAGTGGCTAGGGAATGAGTTACCATCCCTGTCTTCAGAAAACAGAAACGTGAAAGAAAAATATTTCATGTTTAAGTATAATAACAACAGTTAGACCTTTCCATCCTTCTGCTTCTATTAATCTTTGTATTTTATTTCTGTGATGTTCCTTTTGTTTGGTCGTGGCCCTTCAGCTGAACATCTGTATTATGTTTCTGTCATCTCCCACACATGCAAAATTCCTCCACAGATATAAAGAAGGCACAGATATAAAGAAGAAGCATAAAATATTTCTGTTAGGAACCCCACCACTTTTCCTTCTCTTTTTTCTTGTGCACATATGATAGCATAGTATAGTTTCATTACTCCAGCAGTTGCAGCAAATGAAAAATTTTTTCCCTTCATGAAAAATATTGGTAACCTTTAAGAACACAGTGTAGACCTCTGTTCCTTTAAATACGTGTGAATAAAGAGATAACCAGAGAGCTTAGGTAGCTTAGAAGGTATCAGCTCAACCTCTTGATTCCCATTGCTCAAGTGTACATTTCTCTAGTGGAGCTGAGTCAATGGCACGGATTGTGTGAGTTCTCCTGCTCTTCTGCATGGTTCCCATCAAGATCCAGTGAGCCAAGGCGAACAGCTCTCCTCTTCCACAATACACAGCCCAGCTTCTGAGATCATGAGCTCAGTTTGAGCACACAGAGCCAGTTTCCCTCATATATATTCTTTAATCATAAGCTTCCAGAGAAGAAGGCCATAGGGCCAATCTTGTTTCTAAGCAGGACTTTGAGCCAAACTGAGGATGGCTAAGACCCATTTCCTCAATGAGCCCCCCAGTCACTACTTTGCTTGGTGACAGAGCTGCTCCCAGTGACCTGTTGCTGAGGAAAGGAGGACTTGCCTCTGTTCCGTGCAGTTTGTGCTATGAACAAAGCATGTCTGATGGATATGGCACTCAAGTGGAGTTAGGGCAGTCTCTGTCCTTGGTAAGACAAGAAATGCAGCTAGAAGCCAGCCTGTGCTCTACTGAATCTGGTGGAGCAGTTTAATCCAGCAGGGAGTCAATCTCCACACAGCTGCTCACTCACTCCCCACAGTGCAAGGCAGGAGAGAATTGGGAAAAAAAGGTAAAATTTGTGCATTGAGAGAAAGACAGCGTAGCAGGACAGAAAAGGATATGAAAATAGTACAAATGATGAAAGACTATACAAAACAAGTGATGCACAGTGCAATTTCTTACCACCTGCTGACCAATGCCCAGGCAGCCTCCAACGCCTGGCCAATTTCCCCCACTTTCATCATTCAGAACAATGACATATGATGTAGAATATCCCTTTGCTCAGTGGGGGTCAACTGTCTTGGCTGTGCCCCTCCCAGCTTCTTGTGTCCCCCACCTTCTCTGCTGGCAGGGCAGTGTGAAAAGCTGAGAAATCCCTGACTTAGAGTAAGCACTGCTCAGTCCCAACTAGAACAGCAGTGTGTTATCAACATTATTCTCACCCTATATCCAAAACACAGCACTGTGCCAGCTACTAGAAGGAAAATTAACTTTATCCCATCTGAAAGCAGGAAACCAGACACTTAAGTAATGTTTAGGTTCCAAAGCATGCAAATCTTAAGCGTAAAAAATTTATAAAGTCCAGGCCTGGGAAAGGGAGGGAAGAAGCAAAAGATTTACCAGTAGCATAGCTGCCTATTCCGTATCTGTCTCTGCTCTAGATCTTTGTAATTAATTTGCCATTGAGGATAATTCACAAAAATTAGGTGAAAGAATTTTCATGTTGCAATTCAACCCCAAACCATCACCTAAAAGAATCAGATTCTACATCCAAACAGTCCTACCTTAAAAAAATGGTAGGGAAATGTACGTATTTTCTGGAAAAGAAGGAGAAAATATAAAATTACACACAAGAAGTTTAGCTAAAATGGTCTATTATTTAATATTTACTTGGCTTCAGCATTTCCTTGAGAATGTCAAAACAATTTTTTCTCCAAATGTTTTTTATCTCTAAGTGAAGTCACTCATAATTCTTTCTCTTTTCAATTCAATGAATTGTAGTCTTTAACTCTCCTAGACTAAAAATGATTCTTTCAGAAACACAAAAGTAAATTAATCATGACATCTGAACAGGGGTTAACCACATAATCTCCCATAAATAGGAAAAGAAATTGTATCACTAAATCTCCTTGCCTCAGAATGAATATTTAATGCTAAAGTCAACACTCTAAATTTGCTTGTATTGTGTGAAAGTGTGAAAAGAAAAATGAAGTTACTACATAATCAATGTTTTAAAACTAAATTTTCTACTGCATATACAGAGTAACACTTCAATTTGTTTAAATTTCTGTTGTAGGTTATAACCATATTAACAACATCATTTCCCCAAACAGAGAAGAAAGCAGCGTAATGTTTCTTCAGGAGTTGCTGCAATGCATCAGTTTCAGACTGTGCCAGTGTGCTCCATTATCAATGATTTTTGCACCAACATTTTGGTCCATTCACCATCACAGTGATTTTGAAGCGTGTCTAGGTGAGAAAATCATTCCCTCAGACACCTTAAGCGAATCATTATTTTAAAAAAACAGACAAGAAAACAACAACAACAACCAAACCTCTGGACTTCTGGAGAACATTTTTTTTCCCTTTCTTTATGTTTATTTTTTACACTGACAGTACATTAAAATATTCAAAAAGATAAAGCACCATTTTCTTTTCTGGTCTAGATGAAGAGGAATCTCACTTTAATTTTCTGAAGAAAAATAGCACTCAATGGTGAAGAAACATTACTGACTGACAGAGAGGAGACACAGAATCATCACTAATTTAGCTTGGAAATGCTCTGACTTTCGGTAAAATACTTGGAATCTACCTGAAATCTCTAGTATAAGACCTCTTTTATTAAAGTGGTTAGATACACATGTTTAGGAAACCTGCAAATTAAAACTATCTTTTTCTATTTTGAAGTTATTCTGCAGTCAGCATATTACAGAATTCCACCATGATAGCACCATAACACTGTAAGATGTATAATTTTTTCACTGAAAGCAAAACAATTAAACTTAAACCAGGTTGAATACTTTCCCCTTTAGGCAAAGCAGTGCCTAAAACAGGAAAAAAACTTAACTAAAGAATTTTTTAAGAAACATAATTAAGAATGTATTAATCCCTTAAACTGACAAAAATTAGATTCCCATTGATAGTTTGCAACTGACGAAAGAGTAATATTGCATTGTCACAAGAATAATAGTAACAATCTTTAAAAATAAATCAGTGATAATGCTCTAGCCTTGTATCTCTTGCTATCCAAAAATAGAAAAGGCAGTAATTTAAAAATCACAATTCAAACCTATTCAAATGCTCAACCATACTTTCCTGGCTTTTTCCCTATGTAAAAAATTGGTTTGTATATAACCTGTCTTAGAAGGTTCTCTTCTAGTGTGAAACTACTTTTACTGTGAGTGCACAGAACCCACATTTCACTTGGAAAGTAATTTATGCAGCTCTGCAAAATGAGGTAGTGAATTTTTGGTGTTGACAAGGGCTCCCTCTTGTGATATTGTACTGAATTTGGATTAATTCTGAGGCCTTAGACTGGACCATTAATTTATGAGTGGAAATGCTTCACTAAGCAGTTAGGGAATGTCAAGTGGATTGTGTCCTGGAAGCTGGAGATGTGTACATTTGTCCTAACTATTCAAAAAATGCAGAGAACCTGGAAGTTAGGAAGAAAAACACATGCAATGACATGACTGTTCACATAAACATGGATTGTTATAAGAATTATGAAAAGAGTCCTATACCTTTATTAAATAATAATCCAATATAAATAAAAAACCAATAATTAAAAATTCAGGAAGTTAAAAAGTAAAATAGTCTGGTATCAATAACATGAATGATTTAATAAATATATTGTTATATTATGTATAATATAATTGTAGTTATGCAGGTTTATTAGTGGGAACATCTTTGTTTGGAATTTTTTCCAAAGTGCTCATGTATGGACAGAGCTCTTAAACAACTGCTTCTATTTCGATTCAATTCTCTTTTCATGCACTTACCAAAATTATTTCAACTAAGTTTTCAATAAATACATCCTTTAATTAATAGCAAATTGTCTCTTTTGCTTTTAAAAATAATTAAAATGCCATTCTCTCATTTCAGTCAGATAGAAAAATATCACCGTATTGGTTTAAGTTAATTTAATTCCCTAAGTAAAGATCATGGAAAACAAAATCAGTAATGTCTGTGGGCATTAGGAAACTTGAGACTCCTGAATAAACATTTCTTCTAGTATTACATACTTTCTCCTCTCAGAGGTCAAAACCAAGAAACAAAACTACATGTCTCGTAGACATCTGCAAAACCGAATTTCACCCACTGCCTGAAATGTAAACTAATTGAAAATGGAAATTACATACTGCAGGCAGAAGGCTAGTTGAATACACTCTGCCCTTTCAGCTGATTAGAGCATGTCACTACTGTAGGAATACAAAGTTTATTATCCGTTTCAATTTTGGTTTGGTCATTTGCAATTATAGGTACTGCATATGATATAGACTCTAAAGTATTAGCATAAAAGCCAAACTGAAAAGATGCATACAGTTAGCTCAGAGTAACTTGAATGAACTAGTGTCAAGAAGCTTTGCATACCATAGTGTGTTCCTAAAATAACATCTAAATCCAATAGCTGGCTGCATGAAATGTAGGTGTTCTTACATTTTGTCACTCTTGATTTGCCTCCCTCAAATGAGCTAACATTGGGACTATGCTGTCTTCAAGGAAAAGAAAGGCTTTCATGAGCTCCAGGTAGTTACTTCTCACAACAGAAACATGAAGGTGTTTATTCTTCCAAGATATCCTACAACCGCTCCTTATTGTACCTTGTTTGGTATCATTTTCTATAGTAATAGCTCAAAAATTATGACTGCACACAGAATTATCTGTAAACTGGGTCAAATTGAAACAGATTTTTCTAAAAAATATCTTGGAAGTGTACTTGGCTGTAGTAATTTTTCTATAAAAACATCACCAGCTATGCATTTTTGTACAAAGTATGTAGGATCTGCTCAGTCGGCTACAAAAGAAGGCAACCACCTCCAAACAAATTTGCCATCTGAGATTCAGCAGCAGAGCTAAAACTGGAGCCGATCTGAAGCCTCAGCTATCTCAATCAAGTTTCTTATGGCTGCAAAGTTTCCGTCCAGGAAGACCTTGGACAAGGCGTTTTGGTCACAACAGGCTAAATGCAATATAAAGAGGTAAGAAAGGAAAACCGGAATACAAAAATAATTGGGTGCTGCTTCTGTTTTTACTTCACTGATTTCAATGTGTGCATTAACCTTGGGATGCTTAGTGGAGAGCAAGGAGCCCAAATTGATAGGCTGTACCAAACTCCTTAGAAACAAATACCATGTATTTGTATTAAAACACCATATACTGATGTAGGAGGGCACTTTTAAAACATTCAGTTGGGGGAGATGGCAGACTGACTTCCTTTTGCAATACCAAAATACATATAAAAACACAAGACTGAGTTATAACAATAATTACAGACTTTTTTAGCATTCTGAGAACACGATAAAGTACATGTTTATGTCAACTATTACTTTACCTATTGTTCCTAGGATCATGGCAAAAAGTGAAGGAGAGTAGATAATCCAGCATGTTAATTCATATCCTTGTATATTTTAAGCACCCAGAGAAATAGATAAATCATAATGCTCCCTTCATATTCATTTATCAGCAAAATACCACCATTAAAATAGTCAGAAGGGTGAAATCTACAGAGTCCAGATGGTACAAGGCATTAAAAAAGTTTCCAAAATTTTTCCTTTAAGCTTTTACAGAACTGGAGCTAGTTATGAGGTATCAATGTGTTGACAGGTATAAAAATGTTTTATACAAGAAGGAATTCAACTGAAGAAATATGTGTGGGACTGTAAAATGAAATCAGCACGTATATCCCATTATTGGTTATCCAAATAATGGAAGCAGATATGTTATTCCTGCTGTCTTTTGCCAGCATAGGAGGATTTCCTGCTGTCCATATCCAGCTACTTTATGTCTTCTCCACACCCCTGAGATAAGCAGATGAGTCAAACTGAACCTCAGTCATTTACCACTAACTCTAAAGAAAATTCAGCTTTCAGGCTTTTTTTTCTACCTCATCATTTTAGTGATACTATGAGCTTGAAAGCTGACATACATGTACTTACTAACTCAATTATTGTTTTCATGTACTATACACACATCACTTGCATTGCATATGGGTATGCTTGTGAATATGAAAATGTATCTGCAAATGTGTATTCCAAGCAGTTAAATACTTGCAGAGTTCTCCATGCTGTGAAGTGTTCTCAGTTCCAAATCTTAGTGAGACAAAATCAAATTCTAGACAACTGTGAGAAAACGGAGAAGGGAAAAAAGGAACCCAAGTTCAACTTGCAGTTACGAAGTCCTAACTTCATTTTAGCTGTGGCTTTAAACAGGAAACCACTGTACAGACAAGATGTGCTGCACAAATAAATAGCCTGGCCACGAAAAATAAAAAATAATCTTCCTAGTCATGTCAGTAGATAAGCAGTCACCTGATTTAGCAAAGTAAAGATTATCTGTTGATAGCACAGGCCATAAAACTTCATATTCAGATGAGTTATGTTGGAAAAAAATTGTTTACTGGAAAGTGAGTCATGCTTCCCATAAAGTAATGAACAACAGCCATTATTATAGACTCATAGAATCACTATGGTTGGAAAAGACCTCCAAGGTCATCAAGTCCAACCTTCACCAAACACCACCATGGCCATTAAACCACATAACAAAGTGCTACGACTACTTGGAGTTTAGAACACTTCCGGAGATGGTGACTCCACCACTTCCCTGGAGAACCTGTTTCAATGTTTTATCACTCTTCCAGTGAAGAAGTTTTTCGTGATAACCAACCCGAACTTCCCCTGGTGCAACTTGAGGTCATTTCTCCTTGGCCTGTTGCTAGTTGCCTGGGAGACAAGGCCAACTCCCCACCTCACCACAACCTCCTTTCATACAATTTAAGCTAGAAGTGTCCTACACTGCAAAATGAGGTCATAATTCTATATTCTTCAACTTTTACATTGAAAGGATTGAGTAATTAGCAATGACTTGAAATGGAAAATTATGTAGTTCCCCTTTATGACTTCTAATATCTCACAAGATAGGGTCTGCATACTTTCTGATATGGCCTCAGATTTCTCTCTCTATTAAAAAAAATTAAAAGAAAAACCTCAAAACCCAACACATAGGATCTTGAAGGGAGTTCAGAAAGCTGTCCTCATGCAACTGTCAAAGTCTCTCTACCGAATTCCAAGGGATCATGTTTACCACCATAAAGCTTATCAATTTTTGCCCAAGGAACAACGTACAATCACCTATTTAATACCAGTTCTCAAAAGAGAAATGTGCAACAATGTGTCTATCAAGAAAAGGAACAAACCAAAGCCCTACCCATGCTCTGCTACACATGCAACTCACGTCTAATCAAGGGAGGGGCAGGGGATGAACTACAGTCCTGCTGTTCAGTGGAAAGCAGGTGACTAATGCAGTGTGATAAGGATGATACATACACCCTAAAAAAAGCTGGACCAAAGAAATGGACGCCGGAGAGAGGACACTTCAACAGTATCACAGTTGTAAATATCACAGCCAGCAAATTGCTGTGTTTCAGTTGTTGGTATATCCTGCATCCCACAATTTACACATAGCTTATTAAAAATCAAGCTTCTCTTAGAAAGGCTGATAGAGTCACCAAGAACCTCTGCTGAAGTAGAGCCATCCAGATGCTTAGACACATGGACAGAGAGTTTTTCTAATTGTTGCCAAAAGAGAAACAAGATCAAAACAAGATATTTTAAAATATTTTAAACTACTTTTTTTCTTTTATAAATTTAGATTCTGAATTAAAACAAAATATTGTATTTTAATTAGCATTTTGATGAACATTTTGAATTCCTTCTATCCTGATAGTTCACTTAATCTAAAATTACCTTTTTACTAAATAAGATATTTATATATCCTTATTGCTAGTGTCAAAAAAAAAAAATTGGGAAAGCCCTAATCAGTTAAGCTTAGTTAAGTTTGAAAGGTAGAGTTTCCCTGAAAGAGATGTCTTCTGTCTGCTATTTTGTTCATAGTATTTTAAAGGAAAGAATATTTGGTATATATATTTTTGGAAATATCACTCCATATGAATTCAATATAACTCCAAAACACACTAAAGGTATCAGCACACAAAGTAACAGTCCCACTGTTCACTTTGCTTAAAACATACACTATTACAATTTTGCAATTTTATTTGTTACAGAGCACAAAGAAACCCTTCTCTTCTCCCTGCACACGTATTTGTTGCAGAGCTTGGCAGACTGATTCTTCCTGGAGAAAAACCAGCTGAACATCCCAGGCTACAATGATAGTCTCAATTTGGCACTGGTTTACCACAGGGTGCTCTGGAAAGACATGCACAGGGATGGGCTGCACTGTCCTGGCCTACGGAGCTGAGGTGCCCTGAGCTGATCCATCTTCTGTATGTGCAAGCACCTCCCAAATTTTTATGTAATATGTGACTGTTACTGGGATATAGAAAATTCCATCTTGACAAATCTTCTTTTTCAAATGGCTTAAACCCCGACAATTTCAAGCCTATATTGGTTAAAGGAAAGCCCTGCTCCCACTCTAAAAGTTTTGCTACATATTCTTTCCTTTGTAATAGAATATGTATCAATTATTTATCATTGCATTCTTGCACAGAAAATGTCTGCAAGAATTATGAAAGAAATTATAAAGATGTGCTTAGCACTACATGTACAGCTGAAATGTCATATGAGCCAGAACAAAAGTAATCAAGTTTTACATTGAACTCATCTGCATTCAGACCTATGAGGATTTCAAGCTGTTATAAACAAAAAATAATAAAAATAATCACTCATATTTATAATTGTTCTTGTAAATCAACAGTGTTAGGTTCAGTTTTACAAACAAAATTTTATTCCACTGCTGTTATGAAGTCATCAATATCACAGAAATAAATACAAAATACAGCAGTATCTTTCACCTTTTAATCTGCGCTAGTTCCTTAGGCAGGTAAAAACATGGAACATGTGGGCAGCAAAGTTAAAGTCACATAAGTTTATTTAATATTAAAAACATTGGACATAACATCCGGAGAACAAAAAAACCCAAACAAACAAACCAACCTAAACAACAACAAAAAAACACCACACCAAAAGAAAACCAACATGACAAAAAACCCCACGAAAGGGTAGCTAGAAAAACTACCTGGCACTGGCAATTTCTACAAACAGAAAACACCCCTGAACTGAACACAGTCTAGCTGCAAATGTAGGTAAGAAAAAGGCAGACTCAGAGAAACTCCAACATTTTTTGTAACAGCATTGTAGCTATACAACAGCCTCTTTTATTATTATTATTTATCAAGAGCTTTTTTATGTTCCTTGCTGACTCATTAACATTGTTGGCTCACTTCTTTACTGAGATAACAGAGAAGGATATATGCCCTCAGTCCAGTTTTCCCCAATCATTAACCATAGGAGCAGCAAGGCCTAGGGAGAAAGCCAAAGTTAATCTCTATATCACATTTTTACATAACTGTTTAAAAAGATAGATCCTAGGAAGTGAGTAAACGGCTTACTTTACATGGGACTAGTTATTTTTTCAGTATACCAAATTAAAGTTATACCTCATTGCATTTTTCACAGCTAACATATCTGGCTTGAGTTATGCTTTGGTAAGATTAAAACACAAGGAAACAAAATGAGCAGATTCAACAAAGAAGAGTCTAGAACATACACATTATGAACTTAGGGTTTACTGAGATAACTAGGCAGCTACAGATATGTAAGTCCAAAGGCTGTATCCTCTTTGATATATACGTTTTATACAAGTTGTCATTTATCCCTTCAGCAACTTTTTTCCACTGGTACTTCTCTGGCCGTTTCTTCCACAGCCATTCTCATACCTTTTTCACGGTATGTCATTTATTTTTTTTCTGTTTCAGTTCACTCTTGAGCTAATGAGCAGGAACATACCTATGCTGCCTAAATAATCAAGAAGATTTAAATAAATTATCTCCTTTATTTCCACAGCACATGATTGATCAGGCTGTAATTCACTGAAGAAGCTGCTCGTCAGATCGTCCAGCAGCTTTAAGTTAGCAAATGATGCTAATTTACAATCGCCAGGACAGGTGACCCCAGCTGACCAAAGGAACATTCCCACACCCTGTGACATCATGCTCTGTGTATAAAGTGGGGGGAAGGGGAGGATATTTGGAGTGATGTTGTTTGTCTTCCTAAGTCACCATGACCTGTGATGGGGCCCTACTCTCCTGAAGATGGCTGAACACCTGCCTATCCTTGGGAAGCAGTGAATTAATTCCTTGTTTTGCTTTGCTTGTGTGTGCAGCTTTTGTTTTTCCTGTTAAACTGTCTTCATCTCAGCCCACGTGTTTTCTATCTTTTAGCCTTCTGGTTCTTTTCCCAATCCCACTGGTGGGGGAGTGAGCGAGCAACTGCTTGGGGCCTGGCTGCTGGCTGGGGTTAAACCACAATAGAGTGATATTTAACTTCTTAATGACACATAGATAAAATATTCATTTATATAAATGTATATATTGCACATGTGCCCAGCATTATAAAATACATCAGTTTTGCTTAAAGAAATTGCAGGCTATTATATAAAAAACTTCTCATCAGGCTCCTTCTTTAACTGCACATAAACTTATTTGTATCAGTTAAGCAGAGCGTGAAATATTCAACAGCTTTATTGAGATGAGGGAAGAGGGAGAATTAAACTCTCTGTATAGGGAAAGCTGTAAGTTTTGAATTCACATCTAACTTCACACAGGTACACATATTCGTTGCAAAGAACAAGAATGCATTAATACAGTCAAAGATTTTTCAATGTATACACAGGTGTAAGTTTTCCTCTGACTGGAATAGGTAAATTCTTAGTTTATTTAATAAAATGGGGCAACTAATCCATCATATAGACAAAGAAGCTGTGGTATGTGTAACTATATTTCCACTCCTAGAAACCATAAAGATACATTTATAATAGTTACTAATGAAATATTTGTTGCAAAACGGATCCAGCAGAAGATACACTGGATGTGACAATGTTCAAATCAGGTCCACATTCTCCTAATTTAAGAGTGGTTCTATTTTATGTGTTCTATTTTTATGTATTGACATGGGATTTCATAAGCATCCTTTCTTTTCTTGCTGTAAAAATATTCCTGCTTAGATCACTATACAAAAGATCAGAAATAGCAATGTCAAAATACTTTATATTTTTAAATAATAGAATAATCAGAATATTAAATATATAGTTTAGAAATCCTTTTTAACTAACATGTAGCTGATGCAATCCAAGGTGACTGATGCTTTAGTTTGTATAAATGGTGTTTGTATTTTTTAAACCAAGACTCAACCGAAAAAAAAATCACAAATTGATCAGAAAGGTCCTTCAAAAGGATCTTTTTTCATATAACTTGCACCTATACAGGTTTGGTTTTTGCTAACACAGTGATATCATTCTAATAATTATTGCTTGTATCAGTATAGATGTGAATTTCAAAGTTCTTACTGATACATTTTCTGAGCTGGGTTTCTTTCTTATACTTGTTAGTCTTGTTTACAGTCATGTTAATATTTCACTGGGGCTTAAAATTCAACACAGTTTACAAGGTGCAAACTTCAGTCTTGACTGCCCCAAAGGCTTTGCCACAACTTCTGTGGCTTCAGTTTGCTTGCACACCCAGCATCCTGTAGGCAGGTACAAGAGAAACACGTGTCGAGCTGTGCTTCTCCTGCCACTTTCACCACCCTCTGGTCTGATGTGGACTGTACCTGCTGAGAGCAAGGCAGCAGCTGAAAAGCATCAAGGAATCACATTACGTTAGGTCCTTCCAGCTTCGGGTGATTAACTCAGTCCATTTCGTAGAACTGGGATGCTTTTGAAGAAAACCCAATGGAATATACACACAAATCGCTGGCAATCAGTAAGTGCCAGCTTCTCTTTATTTACTACAAGTTTTTGGGATTTTTTCGGTTTTTGGGTTTTTTTTAAATGCCACTTTTTTCTTTTTCTTTTTTTTTTTTTTTCCCCCACAAAACTCGGTAGAAATGTGTTGGACTCCTCGGTTTTAAGATTTCCGGGAGAGTGCTTTTTAGAGATAAATCCTGTGGGCAACTGAACATTTTAAACTTCCACTGACTTCAGAATTCTTGGGCTATTGATTGGGATTTGATTAGCAATTTGGTGGTAATGTTTGGGCTTTCTCTTACACATTTTAAACTTTCCTCTACACAGAAGGCAGGGGGTTTTATATTCTAGGAGTTTTTCTATTAAGAAAAATCCATGCTCTCCTACAGATCATTACAGATCATTTTTGTTTTAATGAGTGGGTTATTACTACTCTTTCAGTGTCCGAGTACGTTTCTGTTATTAAGTGCATTCACACAAAAACATATAAAATAAATATAGCATATAGATGTATTTGAACATACAGTTAAGTGCAGCTTTGCTTTAATAACTGCTCTAAGCGTCCCCTAGAGCAACGGCACACACTCCGTGAAAAGCGTTTGAGCTTACATTCTTGTATGAGCTAGCAGCATTGTTTCCCTCTTAACCACCAAAGTTACTTAACCAGTTTGACCAGGATCTAGTATCCTCCTGAGTAAAGACTTTACTCTATTGAGAGCAGTCGCTTTCCACAGCCAGTCAGATGAGTAAACGTTTACACTTTTTCCTAGGCGAAGCAGTAGCAGTTCATGGAGCTGCCCTTCACAAACCTTGAAGCAGCTTTCATCTTGCTGGCTTTTGTCATTTTCACCTTGTTTACCCTGGCTTCTATCTACAGTGACTCCCATGACAACAAAGAAGGTAATGATCTAAAATAAATGTAGTACTTTACAGGTTTTACTAACTAATACTCTAATTACGTGTTTTGTGATTTACCTTGCCGGTAGACTTACAGTACGTGGCACTAGCTTTAGGAATACCCCACGAAGGGCAGAGAGTAATTGGTTAAGGCATCAATAAAAGTCACAAGCATAGAAATTGCATAAGGTGTGAGAACTGGACCTTTTAGAGCTGGATCTGCCCACTCGGACAGAGCTGTGCCACACAGCCGAGATCGGCGCTGTGAGCAACTTCTGTTCTCTGTAGGGGGAGGGTTTTCTCCTGGCAGCAGTTCTGCTTCATGGTCTGAGGAGTTATAAAATGCTTAGGCTGGCAGAACTGAAGATGTTCTTGTAATCAAGGTAAATGTTTGTTTTCATCAGGCTGCAGCCAAGTATTTGCTCTCTTTTAAGAGAGTGAAAATGCCATTAAAAGGATGGGGGGGTGTGGTATCTTTCTCCCATTCAAAAGGTTTTTGAAATCTGAAAAACAAACCCCAACTAGATCCCCTGCTAGTTCTAGAAAGGAGATTTGACATAACCTTACACCATCAGCAGAGAATTCCCATATTACGGAAGTAGTGCTGTCACAGCCACCATCATGCCGTCTAATCTCTTGCTGGCAGGAGTATCATCGAGGCTGCTGAGTGGAGTGGGAGCAGGGAGCTCTGGCCATCCCTACCAACAAAAGAGTTCCTCTCTTCTTCCCAGCCTCCCATGGGATCACCCTACCCCTGCTCAGCTTCCTCAAACTGGAGAAGGTGGGAAGGAAAGGAGATAGGGAGAAAGAGACGGAAATAAACTCCTGAGGCACACAGCAATATAGCTGTTGGTTTCTGCCATATCTGACAGAAACTAATCCTGCATTACCTTGATTTCTGTCTAAAATAAAATATTTATTTAATGGGCATTTTGTGAGCAATCCTAATGGAGTGCTCTTAACATATGTTTCGTATGGTAAAGACTCTGGCCTGCCTGAAAATTCGCGAAAAAATGCTAACAGCATGAAAGGTAAGGAAGTGTCGTAGCACTCGTTGCTTGCATGTCAATTAGGTTTCTTTCTTGCTCTTCTGCTCCCTCGGATTTTACATCATTTCTACACAGAAGGGGAAAGTGACTGAAAACAATGCACATTTCTGTGGACGAAGTGTGGTTGCCATGAGAACTGACCTCATTCAGACAGCATGGACACAGGAGGTTTTTCCTGGGAGAAGTCTGCTGTACTGACATAGCAAGAACAGCAATTCCTCACGCTCTGAGGAGGATGGGGGAAGCATGTGCTATAAGGTGTGCGGTCCTCGTGGCAGCCAACAAATTCTGCATAGGCAGGAACTTGAAAATGAGACCCTGTTTCACCGGTCTGTAACTGAGATATGTCTTACGAGATCAAAAAGGAAAGTTAATAGAATCATATTGATTTTAAAGTTATGTCTGCCATTGTGCAAAGACAAGGTTAGGTCCCCTTCCTCGCCCTCAGCTTCCACAATAACTTACAACAGAGTTGTAGAGTGAGTACCCCTGACAGCATCTCCTTAGCGTCAAAACTGCATGTGAACTTCTCACTTGTCCTGTTTATATCACCACAACCACACTTTCAGTTTGCAAAGAGAAAGCTGAATCTTCCTCTGAGCACTATATGAGAGCAGAATTTTGATTTAAGAGCTCATAGGTGCCAAATATCTCAAGAACCTTGTTGTGCCCTCAGCAGGCCTCAGTTCTCACATTCTCAATTAGGACTATAGTCAAAGAACTTTGCAATGATTTTGGATGGAACTTGTGTGAAAACAAATCATGCTTACTATTCTAGTTAAATAACCCCTGAATTCAGGCAACCTCCTTCTGCAATAACAGAGCTTTGTAACCGTGTTTATGCTTTTCTCCAACAATGTTTTTTTTAAATCTGCATTTAGAGGAAAGACCGGCAAGCAGGGGATCTATAAAAAGCCTGCTGCCTAAGTTACAGTGGCAACAGGAGAATGAAAACCATACACCCTCTTTGCACTAACATTGACAGATGTCTGGTTAGAAAAGCTAAAGGGACATGTTTCAGTGAGGTGATATCCTTCATCACTCTTTTAGCACACTCACAGCACTGGGCCAGCACATTCTACTCACAGCTGGAAAAAGTACCCTTTGATTGCCATCCTGCACGTTATCTGAACAGAAAAGGAGGGCTAAGGGAGGATTCTAATTTATATTCCAGTTATTTCAGTTCAGTTATTTAAGAGGAGATAGTTGTACTTTTTTTGTGGGAATATGACTGTGCTTGTTTTATTTTCTCTTGTGGCCAGGAAGTTTACACATCGTTTGCTTTTCCCACAACACAGAACACAGTGTATATCTTTCAGATATTTATTTAGATTAAGGAAATGAGAAATTAAAATATTATCCTGTATTTCTCAAGCTTCTAGGCACATTTTGAGGGAAATTTTTCTGAAAAACAATCTCACCTCATATTACAGTATTTTATCATGGTACTGTATAGCAGAGGATACAGTGCAAATCAGCTGTTCCTGTTCCGACTCAAAAGCCAGTGCTCAGATTTGCCACTTCAATGGAGGAAAGGGACTGGGAGAGGGGAGTGTTCATGACCAAGTGTGCCAAACTAGATATGTCAAATAGAGTAATCAGGAAGTGAGAACAAGTATGCTTACTTTCTAGTAAAAGATAAGAGTTTTCCTCCCTCAGAAAAATGAGGGTATGTTCTGTAAGATTATTCTACCTTTGAGAGAATGCAATAATTCGTGCAAATGTAAATAACGTCTTCCTTCAAAACTCTGCATCTACCTGAAGAAGAGACGCAGAGTATTTGAAATAATGTTCCTTTGTTCAGGGAAGAAAAATAAGAAATCTGAGAGCATTTATTCATTAATTGAGGTGGAAGTAAGAGAAACTCCTGACAACATGACAACTGAGATACTTGAGGAAGAGCACTGAACAAGCAGAAGGACACTACTGAAAAATGCAGAAGTGCTTCCCTAGATTTGTCATGAGGAAACTTAACTCAGAAAACTAAATTTAAGGCATGTGTCATTATACTATGCAGAATAGTAGCTACTGGAAGTAGTACAGAAGCCTACAGAAAACCTAAATGTGAAATCAAGAATACACTCATTGCCCATGTTACGAATCCTTTTTTGCTGGCATTACATATTGTTTTTTATAGTTAGATGCCAGCTGGCTAGCATCTGGCACAAGCTGCAGGACATGGATTAGAGTAAAAGCTGACAAGGATGGAAACTGTTTGGAAATCTGTAGTGGTGTGATGTTCTGAAGGAGGCTGCAGCATGTCTTTGCCGCTGCCCTTTCAGAAGAGGCTAAACCCACTGTCACAACTTATATGGAACATAATTTTTGTGCCCCAGTGCCACTGTAGCTCTTTTATATAAGGAATAACTGTGAGGAAGCAGTCTTCTGATTTTCTAGGATCCTTTCTTATATGTAGTAGGGAAGCCTTGACTGTTATTCTTTTCACTATTTGACCAGTATGGAACCAAATAGCAGCTCCTTGAAGCAAAGTGCAATGTGTTTTATAGAGTTTTGTTCTAAGAAATATAAAAGATGACAGATTTATTGTAAAAAGGTAAAAGAGAGCAAGTTTTTAAGACCTTGTGATGCATTTGTTGCCAAAACAGACAGTCATTAGAAGAACAGTTCCAAGCAGAGTCTATGCAATAAATCTCCCACTGGAGGGAGTTGTCTAGTCACCGTGAGCCACTATCTCTGCTACTTGGAGAAGAATTATCTTGCAAAGACCAGAAACAACACATGAATCCCTGGAAGCCGTGCTTTCATCAGTGTCTGCTTGAATTGAAATCTCAAGTTGGAAGATTAAAATGCCTGTTTTGCCATTCGTATCTCCATTGCGTGACAAGCTATTCCAAACGCAGGTGCACACAAGGGAGTTCTATTTACTTAGTAGATTTTTGCCTCAGGGAAATTTGATTTCATATGCACTAATTGAATTTCAGTGGAAGAAATTTACTGGTTTCCTTCACTTACACAGGATAATTTAAATGATAAGACAGTAAGGATGATACTAGCAAGAAATACTCCTTGCCCCAGGAAATTTATTTCACCTTATCTGTATTTTTTTTCCAGAAAAAAACCCCCAACTATACATATAGTAGAAATAAAGGAAAGATTGCCTACACTAAGCCAGTATTTTAAAAATTTACTCACATTAAAATTACTTAAATTTTTCTATGTTTAAGAATAGTGACCCTAAAAGCTGAGGTGTCTAAGCTGATCACTTTGAAGACTCCACTGTAATGATTTGAGTACTGACATACTAAGCAGTGATAGGTACAAACAGTAAGTGCACTCAAGAACTCACATCCTCTGATGTCTAAGATACTTCTAATATTTTTAATATGTTGTATATTTGGAAAGTTTAGTATTTCCATGATTTCTCTAAAGATAATTTATTTTGATTACAAACTGCCAGTAAGCCTTGTGAGGCCGTGGAGTCATATGGACTACTGCAAGCACTCAAGTCTGCAGACAAAGCCCCTTCTATTTCTCTTTCTTATAAAAATAAAGGCTCAAGAAAACTAGAAAATGACATCAGCTAAAACTTTCAAAATCAAACCAAAGGGAACAATTAATGTTGTACATCAGCTGCTATTTCACAGAATGAAATGGGTATGGGCCAAGTCCTGTTCACTGCAAAAAATAAAGAGAGTAACATTGTTTTCTACTAATCAATAAATCAGATTACACCAGAGAACAAAATACCATAAAAGAGGAAATATGTAATCATGCAACACGATTTTTTGTAACTGATTACTAGGAATTCCTGATTAATTTTGAAAAAAAAACTTTGCATGACATGATAAAGTGTTCTACACATTTTTATCCCAGCTGAATCAATCTTCACCTGTATAGTACCTACAAAGTACAAGTTCAGGAATAAAGAGCCTTGGCTATGTACCTGTTCTTACTGGGAAAATTAAAGCACATAACAACAGTGCCAGATCTGCAGGAGGAAACCTGGAGAATTAGTGTTTAACCTTCCCTTAGTCACAGAGGGACACATTTCACCATCTTGGGGACAACCCTTAGTGACCTGCATTGATTTGATATTTTACTATCCGTTTCATTTCATAAGAGGCAATAGCACAGTTCACACGCTTTATGCATTCTGCTCTAGAGGTCAATATTTTCAAACTCTAAACCAGCAAAATAGTCAAGTTTGGGCTCTTTAGTTTGGGGCTTTTTGTTCACTGCATGGGTTGGAATAATTAATAATATTAAAGACTGTGAGATTACACAGTAACTTAATGATTTTTTTTCTCTGCTGAGTAACTCCTTGCAGGCTGTTTTCACATCTTATTAAAGATTTTATCACTGTTTAGAATAATGTAATTAGTATTTTTCAGGCTTTGCTACAATCAGTACTTCCCTTTAACACCTATGTTCCTTCTGTCATTAGTGTTTGATCTTGCCCTGTGTGAAAACTCTTAAAAATACTTTGTGTATCTCTCTAATAAGAGGTCAAAAACTTACTTGTATTATAAATTATGCAGAATTATCCTACCAACTTAAGTGAGATGACTGTAAAATTTCAGTTAATTTGATGGAAGAGAATTTGGAATTTATATTCCTTGTTTTAAAATCAACCATAAGTGTGAGCTCCTCACCACCTTGTTTGATAATGTAGTAAAAAAAGAAAGATATTTTTCAATAACTTGTGTAAACTCTGCTGCATTTTAAACTGTGTTAAGGACTTCAGAGCATTACTTGAGTTCCACAGCAGATATTTTAAAAACGGTTTTTTAATTGAATGAAATCACCACAACATTTAAGACCCCTCGGTATGTGCTATATGTCCCTTTTACTGCTTGCAGTACTTAGAAATGAAGTTTATGGTGGGAAAGACTCACTTGGGCTTCAGAATCAGAATCCAATCAGAATCATGTTTATGTCTGACCACAATCACAGCATGTCTCACCTGAGAATATCATCAGAACACCAAGGAAGTGGCTATGACGTCCTTAGATATATGAGAGGATGGAGATACGTTGCAGCTTTTCATCATTTCTCGCTTTATAATTTAAAGATTCCTTATTAATTTCTCTCTGAAGTAGTTTTAAAAAAGCCTGGGTTGCATTTTACAGTTTCTCAAGTTGAGAGACAGCTTGTGTTGATCTGAATGTCCCTTTCACAAATCAGTAATAAAACTGTACCTGATCCACGCTCAAAAAAACAACTTTTAGCCCTAAAGACAAAGTAGCAAATGTGTACTTAAAACAAGTGTTACACCTAAGAGAAGATCAATGCAAAAAGAGGACATTCTCAAAATTTAAGTAAACCAAATATTCAACCATTTGAAGACACTGAAAGTGGGAGACTATATTATAATTCTGTTACAAATTTCATGATTTAAAATGAAGTATTTAGAAATGGTAGGGAATTAAACCTGCTATTGTGGGAGGATTTTTATATTTCATGTTCTTCTCTGTACTATATATATTTGGACACATATAAATTTCTCTTAAGAGTCATGGAGGTTTAGGGCAAAGAATATAGCTTATAGCAGAATTTTCACATATCCTACTAAAACCAGACTATCACTGCATAATGAAAACGTAGGGTCTTTTACTCCAATAAAAAAATCTGTATGGGGCCACCCATGGTGTAGAGATTTAGTGACATAGCACCTTGGCTGGATGGAACTACAAGAAATGCTGAAGCACAACCATCTGTATGGCAACACAAGCATGGTCTTAGAGGTGAAAACTTGCAGGTAATTGCTGAATAATAAAATAAAAGAGCATATTTAATCTGAAATAATTATAGTGACTCATCTGTCTGAATGTAATTTATAAACAATTTTAGTTGCTAGGAGTGAGAAAGTACTTAGTAGTCTAGAGGCCAAAAGAGGAAGAGGTGAATGAAAGTGAAAATTCTATAATTTGGCTGGCAAGAAGAAAGCCCTGTAGCAACAAGTGCTTTTCCTCCCTGCCTCCCATTCAGTCGGTGTAAGGACCAGGGAGATGCTTCCATTTCTTCTCTTGCATTTTTTTTTTTTCCCCTGAGAAAACTTTTGGAGAAACCTGATAGGCCTACAGCAAGTAGTTTTTCCCATATACAAAAACATTAATAGGGTGTTTTCCTGTCACTCCTTTGCCTCCCAACACATAAACTTTAACGTTCAATTACTCCCTTCAATTACTCCTGGCATAGAATAAACTCAGGGAAAATAAGTCACCTTTGAAAAGCCCTATAGGGGAGGATAAAAAAGAAAGAAAAAACAGTCCTGTGTTTTCAAACGAATAATGTGGGAGTTAGAGTGAACACTAAGACTTTCCCAGGAATCCCTAAGGAACTGGCATACATTATTTTAGGACTAAATTCAGTCCTTATTGCTGTCATAGGATTGCTTTTGAAATGTTGGGTAACACTCGTGGATTGGATGACATTCTTAGTAAACTCAGAAGTATACAACAGATTTTCTTTCCCTGGGAGGTAAAAGTTGCTGATATATTTACACATAACAAAGTAAGTGCCAGAGAGGTTAAGTAGTCCTTCCCAGATCAAAAAAATAACAGTTTGGGTTCAAAGAAGGCAATAAATAAGATTACTCCACCAGCTCCTGTTCTCTGTCTACTAATTCTATTTTCCCCTTAAAAATATGATGCTCTTGCACCCCATCTATGTGAGTGGTGTCTAGAAAAGACTTTTTGAGGACTATGCTTTACAAGTAGTTCTCTGTGTGTGGGAGAATTCACATCTAAAAGAGTGTAGAAAGGGCTCACCAATCTCAGGGATCTCTCCTGGCTTTGTGCCCTAGAACATTCTTAAAATATGACAAAGCCACATGTGTAAGAGTGCACTCAGACTCATCTTGTAGCTAGAAATATTTGAAATGTGAGTGAAATTTGAAATTAGTTCATGCTTCTGCTTGGCTCCCACGTGCTATTCCCTATTCCCCTGAGCTCTCATTCTGCCTCTGTCTCCACAGACCCCACGCAGCTCTCTCAGGCCAGTGCTTAACTGCACCTGTGAAGTAGAGGCAACTGTAGAAACATGGATAAGTGACCTCAGGCAGGTTCTTGCCCGACCTGGCTGGAATCTTCCAAACAGGCCTCAAAATAGAATTTGTTTTCTTTAATTTCCTGTATTCTTCACTATACAGCCTTGAGTTCGATACACATTTTGTTTATGGCTGATGGAGTGGGAAGAAAGGGTGGGGGCAGATTTCTGCTAAAAAAGCAATGAATCTGTCCTCAAAGTGGTTTATAACGAAGATAAGCTTTGTTGCATTGCTTAAAAATAAATTCTCCCTCTCTCTAGATAATTTCGCTACTAAGACTGATACCTAAGCTTAAGTAGAAAAAATTACTTATAAAATATGTTTTTAAAGTATGAGGTCTTATAAAGCAATATATTTCCTCATTATGGTTGAATTTCATGCAACTTTTACTGAAATAGAGGAAAGAAGCTACTAACCTCTAAGTTAAAGATTTCTGTACTCTCTGTTCCATGTAAAAGGATGCTCCTGACTTCCAGAACCTCAAGAAAACTTTTCAACCTGAGGGAAGCTGACAGAGTTCTAAAAAGACCCAAAGCAACAACAACATTACTGTGGTTTCAGTGGAAGATAACCTAACAGATTGGGAGGTGAAGGAGAAAGAGAAAATACTAGCCCTCAATGAGGCAGAGTTAAGAGTAAAAAGGCAAAATCAAGCAAACCTAAGGTGAAACCACAGCTGTTTTACAGTGATCTCTTCATATCAAAAATATTTATAAGAACTGGAAGCACTGTGAAACAATTAATAACAAAGGCATTAGAAATTAGTAGTGATTAGCTAATCCCAAGTACTCCACTTCTACAGGTAGGATGGCCCATCTGGAACTTGTTTTGCTCGCATAAATCGGCTGTGTTTGACTCAGGCCGTAGCCTAAATGAGACAAATGAGACTCATGAGCCCAAACAGAGAGAGCAATTCGAAAAAGGTATGTTACCAAGGCCAGAGCAAAGACCTCCATCTAGTAACAGTTCAAATATAGGAGAAGATAATTAAAGAACAGGTTAGACAAATATTCTAAGTATAGAATAACTGTGCTTTGGAAGGTTTCAAAAACAAAAGTGCATATTTTAAAGGTAAGAACACAGATGCCTGAGGACTTCAGGACCAATCACTTATGGAGAAAGTATGGAGGAGTAGATGGAGATGAGAGAATAACAAAAAAAGAAAAGAAAGAAATTCAAACTAGGCTTCACAACATCTAAAGGCACCAGCAGTCTTCTCAGGAAATACAGTATTTTTCCTAGCTGCAAATTTATGCAACAGGTCAAATATATATGTCGGCCTTGTTTTCTTTGATGGCGGATTGTATAGATCAGATATCAGAGTCAAAGTATGTTAAGCTCATGCAAAGACTTCAATTTCAAAACCGCTAGAGGTGGTCCAATAGAAGAGAGCTGGAAACAGAGTAACTCCCTAATGATAAATTTTAGGATTTGAATGCTATCAAAGCAGAAACTATATTCTATTTTATACGGCTAATAAAGGTCAAACATCTGAAAACATAGACTGGGATGCATATGAAATGGTAAAGTGAAGCAAAGTAGTAGAAATTCCCAAAGGAAAAGCGGAAACCAAAGAAATAAGTTAACACCGGAGACTGAAGAAGTGAGAACTCCGCATAAAAATGGTTTATGTGTACATTTAAGCACCTCTCATTCCCTTCTGTTATTAAAGAAAATTCAAAAGGCCCACAAAAGGCTGAAGTTTAGATATAGCAGTGTGAAAATAGTCAGTGAGCTACTTACCTATAGATAAAACACAGGAGAAAAAAAAGTCAATTTTCAGGCAATAAAAATACAAAAATATGGTGAGAATAAAGAACAGAGATGCTGTTGAATAAACCACCAGCTTTCATCTCTGTTTAATGCCCTTTGGCACATGGACACTTTAGAGAAAACTGCAGACTTAAAAATTAATGAGCTTAGCATGCCATGGCTAAACCAGGATTAGTTTGATCCCAATTTAGAATAAATAAAGAAAAAGTGGAGGCTGTAAAATAATTAAATAAGTATAGAGAGCCCAGAATGAAGTAGTGACTTTATACTACAGAGTGGAACCGGACTGTTTTAGAAAATAGGAAGGTTCTTTTAATAAAAGTCACAAGACACACTGAAATAGAGGTAGGAGAGAATGTTTTAATTTGTTAGGCATATTGTAATTTCTTAGGATTATAACTAAAAGCATTAAAACACTGCTCAGGTAATAAACCCCCAAAAAGTGAATAATACATTGGTAACACTGGTAGGTTACATAGAGAGCTATATGCAAGTGCATTTATCGATAAGTAAAGTGAACTTTTAAACAAGTTAACAGAAGCGGGAAGTTGGATACTCTGTGATATTTCTTCCTATTTTAAAATACAAGATATACTTTTAAAGAAACAAAAATGCTGACAGGATTTTGAGAAATCAGTATCAGATAATTCTGACAGACGTACCCTATGATGGTGGCATTCTGAGGAAAAAAATCATTAACAAAAAATTGAGTATACTTGAAAAAACTGAAAAAATAAATACACTTAAAGATATTTAATATTGGCAAGTTCTAGAAAGTTATTGGTGTGCTATTAATTGTGAAATGGATTTGTAAGAATTTTTTTCAAAACTTTAGCTACATGTATAAATAATTCAATACATCTAAAACTAGTGATATATGAAGTGGTGCAACTGTTTCACATGCTTAGAGTTTACCGATTTTTTTTTTTTGGCATAGAATATCAGGGATATAAAACTAAAGATGGTTTGAATACTTATGACCATATCAACAGCCAAGAAAATACAACCTTAAGGAATGTTAGACCTTGAACACACAGAAAATGTGTTCAGATTTACAGATGTTATTTTTCTTGATTTCAGAAACCTCCCAATTACCAGTCATGTTAATGAAATAATTGTTTAAAACCGCATCATTATTTGTTTACTTATTTTAAAGAACAGTAGTTAAACCACACTGCAAACCAATCAAATTGTAATCTCTCATAGTAATGAAAGATTATTCCTTCTGTTACCGTGACATGAGGTTTTGGTTATGCTTTGGAATAAGACTTGCCAAAAAAATTCCAAGTTCTGAAATTTTTTTTACTATTTTTAGTGAGGAAAACAGGTAGTTCTAGGTACATATGAAATAAATTCACTGCTAAAAAGAGAAATGCTATTTGACATTGGTCTGAAAGCATTAATTACTTGAATTAATTTCATTAATTCAATTAATTGATTTTCCTTCCTCTTCCAAACAATGATGACACAACTTTCAGCCACAAATAGCCTGAAATAAAGGGAGGAACATTCTTTACTTATTTCACATCTTTTCCTCTCCCTTAGAGTTAATGTTCTGCTTTTGGCTCAGAGCTAATTCTAATAAAAAAACAAGAACTTGGGAAACACACAAATGGCCCCATACTATAAATTATGTGGTTGTCTTTCGTGGGAGGTATGTAAAACATTGCTTCTTCACTCCCTTATAGCAAGCCTGAAATCAGAAGGCACATGCTACTTGATAAGGCTTTTTACATTTTCTGTTTTTAATGTATGTAAAAACGTTGTGACCTTCAAAAATAAGTCTTGTCAATTAGGAAAACTCTGTAACATAATCCCTCAAAATCTAAAATGCTTTTCATTAATGATGGTTTTATTCTCTCCAGAGGAAAGCTACACACGGGAAGAATACAAGAAAAGGAGAGGATCCAGCAAGAAAAAGAAGCATTCAAATATGACTGAAGTGGTTTAGAATATTACACAAGTCCACTGAAGACAGTGAGAAAACGGATGTGAGAAAGGAAGGACCTGGTCATCCATCAGATGGAATCCAGACGTGACAATTAGAGTTAATGAACCACAACCCATGAAGCTGCTTCAGCACCTTTTTACAGCCCCACTTCATGGCCTTCATAAAAGTACCAGGGCTTATTTTACAGACCACATCTGCTCTAAATTCCTAAAGGAGAAACTTTACATTCAGAAGTTATTTTTTGTTTCTTCACCATTTTTCAGTTGTGTATAAAGAATATTTAACAGCAATATATTTACTTTTCTATCTGTTCAGTCAACAGAATATCAGAATTGGAAGATCTTCTTTTTTACAATAAAACGATATTATTATAATAGTTATTTAGTTTGCATTAGCATTAATAAACTGCTGAGGCTGACTGAAAAGTACTAGGCAAATGTGGGTTTTTTTTATTTCTCCAGTACAATTGCATCCATATCCAAGTATTGCCTTTGATTTCAGGTATTTAGAAATAGTGTGCTTTACAAAAATCAGGTTGATTTGCTGCTTTTGCAGAGTGCCTCACTTAACCTTGCTACTGAAGTCTTCATCTTCTTCACAGAGCAGATATAACTAATGAAGCAATATCTCTTTCTCCCTGAAGTCCAGAAGATCTGCTGAACTTCTAAGGGTGAGGTTGGAACTGATCCTTCTTGCCTCATGGACAAAGCATTTCTGCAGTTATTCAGTTTTTGGATCCTATTCATTCCTTTAGGTCTCAACCAGTGCTACTGAGTTGGGTCTCAACCCACACTGCTCCTTCTGTCCACAAGCGAAAAGAAGCAAAGGGAAGGACAAAGTAGCTCGTAGACTAATTGTTAGAAAACTCTCTTTTGCGTACTAGGAGATGACTGGAAGAGCTCTGGGCTGGGCTACAACATGTAATATGCAGAGGAAAGAAGTAATTTTTTTCCTCACCACAGCGACATGAATAAAAATATCACAAAATTAACCCTGTTGTATCACAAAGCTTCAGATGGCAGTAGCTGAGCAGCCTAATTATGATGCACTGCTTTGAGATTGTCAGTGTTCTTCAGGAAAGTAAAGAGAATGCCTTCTTCTGATATTAACCACTTGTTTAAAAAATAATCAATCTGCATATTAATCCATGACCAAGTAAATGATGGAGCCATTCGCTGGAAGAACAGTGCATTTTGTTAAGACATTATTGGTCACCCAGGGTCTGGTGTGTATACATTGTTAGCACAAAAACGATTTTCGCAAGACAAATCAATTCACTATGAAAACTGATATCTAAGTTACAAGTGCTTTTTGGTAATAGGAGACAATTACAGGAATCCTTGTCCAGCATAGCCCTTGTCAAAGCCTCCCATAGTAAAATGCATTATTTCCCTCTTTTTTTATCAAGCAAAGACATCTCAGCAGCTGGTGCCTGTTTAACTCTGAACTGGAAGTAAATCACCATTCAGAAGTAAGAGTCCAATTTGCTCTTGCACATGGAAATGTCTGTGGTATGTGCAGGACCTCACTGGGAGTCATTGCCTTTTAAGAGAAGTAGCTCATAGAGCTTTGCATTACAATACTTTTTCCACAGCCTAAATAACAGTTTAAATAATGGATTTTATTCCAGCCAAGTTTTCTCAATTAAAAAAGAAAAGTGTTTCACACTGTGTTAAATGGCTTGGTAACAAAAATTGCTGAAACTGTTTCTACTAGTGTACACACTATTGTTAAGACAAGTTCAGATTTGTCTTCAGTTTTTCGTTTGTTTGTTTTTTGTTTTAACCTTCCTAGAGCTCGTTAAATGTTTCTGGTATTGAAAGCATGGTCGAACTAGTGAAAAAATAAAATATGAAATTTAAAAGGTAGCAAAATTTAAAAATTATTGAAATAGTGTTTGGTGCAAATACTGTCTGCCTTGTGTAAACATCGAATTATTTTTGCAAATATGTATTCAGAGAACATAAACAACATAGTCAATAAACCACCCACAGAGCAGGTGAATGATGTTTTAAAGGCCTGCAGTTTTAATAATTTCCTTCAACTCAATACTACTTCAGTAAGTAGGGGACATAAAACATAAGAGAAGAAATAATTTTTATCTCCATAAAGGTGTCATAAACACATTCAATGGGAGATCTCTACATAAACAAAGCTTTTTAAGAGAAAGTGCTCTAACAGGCATTTGTCATGAGCTGTTTACAAGTCATTCTAGGATGAATGAACCTAACACCTCCATATTCTAACACTTTTTATTTAAAAACAACAATAATTTGTATTTCTTTGTAAACCTAGTTCCTTTGGGTTTTAATTAATTTTTTTTAAGTTACTGTTTCGATGACATTTAATCTACAAATTGGTTATTTTGATTAAAAAGAAACCACTGTTTCTCATCCAGTGTTCTCATTCAAAACAACTCATGTTTGTTGGGAGATACGCCAGGAAAGAAAATCTTCAGTGTTGGCACAAAGATAAGAGGGCGCTTAACTCAGAATCGTGGCTTGGAAGCATGAGCGTTCAGTACTTCTTGGGAATTACAGTCCAAGGGGCATACATTCTAGACAAAATTAAAGTGAGCTTTCTTTTAACTAACAGAAGATCTACAGGACCAACCTTCCAGCACAGTAAATGTATTAAAAAATGTCATGTGTACTAATTAAATTATAGTATTTAAAAAAAATTTTAAAAATCTATGTGTACGTTCTCAATCCATGTTTTCGGTGGCCTGTGTTCCTATTTTACATTCTAAGTGAGTTATGGCTTTGAGAAGATTTAAAATCCCACTTTGAAAGGGGAGAGTATAATAGGACATGAATACAACAAAAAGAGTTATAAGTGTGAAAAAAATACTGTGTTCTTCTTATTACTAAACTGCTGTTGCAAACAGAAGTTACCATTAGGTGGAGATGATTTTCAACTTCATCTTGGAGACTCTCTTAGGACAAAAACTAAGATTAATACCACAAAGAAATTTCTCTCCAAATGAGTAGATCCTCTGAACGGATCATCATACACTTTCTTAGTTAAAAATCTGATTGTAAACCCATTTAAGCTGAACTGTGTAGAAACTACTTTAAAATGAGAATGTCCACACAGTAAGTTGTATTACTTTAAAAACTTTTCATAGTAAATCAACTTGGCCTTCTTATGCAGGTGAAGACTGAGTCTTTCACAGACACATCGGAAAATCCCAAATACGGAGATAAATCACTTCTTACGTTATTACCCAGTCACAACAAACCTAATTTTAGTGATTTGTAGGTATAAACATTGGGACATTGCACGTATCATAGAATCCTCACCTAATTACTTGTCTAACATTAAGAAACAGGAAGGAGGTATGCATACGCAGTAAAGAGCCAGCTGTTTTACCAGAAACATGCAGTTATACTTTACCAGATTAAAATTCTGTGCTGTCTTATGCACAGTTCCAAGATATTGTTCTAATTATGCTTCATTTTGTTCTGTAAGAGGACATAATAACGTCATCTACCATACTGAAGCTGTAAACCTCCCTGCAGGCAATTTCTGCCCTTCCTGACTATTCTCCTTCTCCTGCCATATTAAAACCATTACTTCTGTAACACATGGCAAAGTTTTCCAGCTGTAGGGGACCCAAGAAAAGATCCTGGCATTGGGCAAGTCTTTCATATAGCGTAAACCTGATTTTGTTGAAGTCAGAAAATTTTTACAATTGCATCCAGTTAGGGAACAACTTAGACTTACTAGCCCGTTCCTGCTCAGAGCACAAGGTAGGGAAGAGGACCTGTAATTTTGGAAGTGACTTGTTCAGCTTAATAGCCACATCCTCAGGGCTGAAGTAAATGAGTATTTTATTAAAAATTCCCATAAGAGTGACTTCCCCATAGGGGAAGCAATCCTTTCCAAGAGACATCATAGAGGTGAAGTAATTATTTTCCTGTTCTGAGATTTAGTGGTTACTGCTCCTTAGTTGTACTCATAAAGTGTACTATTTCTGCACTGACTGATAAGTCTAGTTCCTTCTGAGTGTTGCCCTCCTTATTAAGTTCTAGTAGGTTATTAACAGTAAGAAGCAGAAAAGAAAGTGTACCACTAGTTTAGAAAGTTAATTTTAGAAAGCAATGGAAAGTACCTCACCAAAAGAGTGGATCTAAGCCATGAGCTTAGAGGTAATAAAAATGAGGTAATGAGGTAATAAAAAAACACTAAGAAAGGAAAAGAAAGAAGTTCTGTGAACAACTATATTACATGAAAGTGCGTAAAGAATTAATCATACCAGATTATTATTGCAGCAGTATAGAACTTATAGGATTAAAATAATGATCTTGGTTTAATTTAAGATTTAAAGGTAATACCTTTTGCACCAGAAAATTCTTAGTCAGCCACCTCCACTCATTTCCGTAACAGACCACTGTTGACTGTCTCCTCTTTCACTGGAAGTGGCTCAGAAGCCTGGCCCACAAGTACTAAAGTACCCATGTCATACGAATTGATATTTGACCAAGTCTTACACTCATCTTAGTATTTTCTGAACAATTAGCAAACAAGGAAAACAAACAGGAAGATCCTGTTTGGAAACCCCTTACTTTGAAGGACTGACAAAAGGTACCTCACTACAGCCCTTGCAACCAAACGACATTTTCCATGTCTGGCCGAACAGAGCAGCACACAGTATTCCTGGGGGATCCCTTTGATCCCAGGAGTATCATTTACCTGTGTTACGGGTCATTTAATTATTTGTCTTCTCAGCCAATGTGCTTTGATGTAACAAATTCAGGATGCCACTGCTCCGGTATATGGCAAAGTAATTAATTCCAGCAATAATGTCTTCAAAGATGATGATGTAATTGAACACAGAAGAAAAAGCCATAAAAGGATAAAGAAGATAGACATAAATTGTATATCTAATTCAACTAAGAACCAAATTTTGTGTTTTAGTGTGAATGAGTTATTTGGGAGATTTAGCTACACATTGTAGCCTTTTTCTTTGTTTTAGATGTTCCATGTAAATCTTGTATTTATTAAAAGGTAATTGACAGATGTAAATTCATGGGACTATATGTTATATTCTAGAAAGAGGTCATATAAAAGTGCTAAAAACAGCATTCACCTATTTTTTAAATTAAAGAATTCAAGATGTATTCTTATTCCTTTCCTAATAACACTCAAATGTACAGTAATATTGAAGCCATGCAGCGCACATATGGGCCATTAGCTCGAACTTTACAACCTGTACAATTTTTTGAGATTGTTCAAGACAGACCAATCACAAAATGAGTATTGTGTAAAAAAAAATACATATATATCCTGGCTGGAATTTTCTTATCTCATTCTATAATGTACTTTGGCTCCTTGTTATTTTCTAATTTTCTTTGAGGATCACTGTTGAGCTGCCATGAACTATAAGGGAGCATGCCCAATTTTATCTTTAAAATCCAACAAGCAGGCTGACTGCAAAAAGACTAAGTTCTAGTTCAGAAGACTGAAGTTATGCCTGCACAAGCAAGTAGTGCAGCTCCATGGGAGAAGACTTGTAGAGCAAACCCGTTGGTACCAGGAATGCAATATTCACACTGTTTGTTTCAGGGGTGTTTACTCAGACTAGCTGATAATCAGCTTCTGTGGATTGAATGCCCCTTAACAGCTGGACTGCATCTATTGGACTCACCTTCAATTCACAATTGGTTCAAAAAGAATCCAATTAACAATTTCTGATACTTCTTCATGACATGAAGTAAAGCACAGTAATTGGGAATGTCTGGGATATCCACTTTAAAAGCGCACTTCTGATATAAATCCCAAATTGAGCAAGCACCTGGACAGGGTATGATTTTATGAATGCACATAATAGTGTAGTGGCACAAAAACTTGAAGTTTAATATTCTTACTTTCTTTGTTAGAATTCGTGCAAAGTACTCAGCCCTAAAATTTGACATTTTACTCTGCTTCACATATTCTGACTCTAAAGCTTTGAATTCAAATTAGTCCTAGAAGGAGTCATGCTGGAAGCTTAAAACTCAATTTGCATATTCCATTTGGGCTACTACTGCGGATTTAGACTTTAAGATTACTCTTTGATGTATCTTTTCTATTTTTTTTAATCTACCCATAACCTTCTTCGTAAAAGTTTTCTACAAAGACATAATTCAAAGATATGTTCTCTTCAACTGAGTGAAACAGATGTAAAACCTGACATTTTTTCTGGGTGGCAGGGTTTGTTGATAAGAAATTTTCTTTATTACTACCCATGTTTGCTCATTTCTATAATGGGATGATAACTGTAATAAAGGTCATATTGGTTCAATATAGCATCAAAAAAAAGCTTAGAAAATTTTGAACTGTACATCAAAGAAATGCTCTTACGAATTTAATAATTTTATCTTTGATTTATTAAATGCAATGTTTAACTATCTGTTAATGTGGGAGCTGCATAAAATGTTAGCAATTTACACTTGGATGCAAGCCCAAAGTAATAACTGGAATTATAATTGATGAAAACATAGCTCTTCAGACGTTAGCTGTATGTCCTTGTGTCTTTTTCTCTCAAGCAAAAGATTTGGACTGAAATATGGCTTCAGAACACTATAATGCTTCAGAAGAGCTGCACAGACATTAGTGAGAGGGGAGTGAAGAACTTCTTGCAGAGATGGAAGATTTTCATCTTTTCTGCTTTCTCCAAATGCCCTAAGGAAGCAGAAAATAATGGATAAGTAGCACACAGTTCTCACGTGGCCTCTGCCAGCCCTTCGTATCAGTACCTGTCAAAGCTTCATCTAAAGTTGATTTAACATGTAGTCACTCAGAATGGCTGCTTTCATATCAAACCTCCTTATCTACCTGCTCTGGTTGTGATAGATGGAGGAGGTCATGGCCTTGGGAGGAGTTATTTGCAGATCTTCCCTCTTTCTTTTTCACTGAGTTTTTTATTTGAAAGGGAATCTGAGTGGTGTTATTTACAGCCCTGCTGAGGAAGATTAGCAGACCTGAGGGACAATGATGCAGATATAAATTCTGTGATGTTGTTGCTCCAGGCCCACAGAGATGAAAGTACAGCACTAACAGCACAGCACAGCAAGTTGGGTTCTGCTTGCAAGGAACATGAAGGTAACAAAAACATATTTACAAAGGTATTAAGGGTCGTGATATGGATAGGTGCTTTTGGGCACCCAGTAATTCTTCTCCTCTTCCTTCCTCCTCCTCTTCCTCTTCCTTTCCACTCTTTCTTCCTCCTCCTCTTCCAATCAACAAGAATGCATCTTATTTGTCAGTTACTAAAATTTTCACTATTCCCAGAGCTGATTTGAAAGACTGCAGAGTTTTTTTGATTTGTTTTATATTTAATATAAAATATTTATTTTGCCAAAATGACACTTTTTGTGATTTTATCAGACTTTAATTGCTACTCTAGTATTGCAAACGTATTTTTTTTAGAACTCTTGAATAAAAAGCACGGATTTTCTTGGCATTCTTTGAATTATTGTATGCAAGATTTATCATTTTGAGACTTAGTGGTTCTGCTTAAACACGGTATTTGAAACAAAGCTTTCTTTACAGCAAATACTCATGTTTTTTTCTATGCTACACATTTACCATGCTAGAACATCTAGCTCCTCTTAAAATTGCCCATTACCACCTGTTTAAGAACACCTCTATTGACATTGTAATGCGCTGAACCACTTATGTATGCACATGCAGAAATTCCTTTTCAGACCTGAAGTCTTCAGTCAGATACATTTGTAGTCATAGATGCCATAGCCGCCCATCTCAGTCCTACTCACAGCCTCTCTGAGCACCTATGAATCTCTAACTTTCTGCAGGAATGAATTCTCAGGAAAATACTTCCCTAATTTAACAGCATCTTTTTCTTCTTTTTTTCTACCCGTGCCTCAGAAAAGCATTTAGATCCCTGAGTTAACGCTAGTTGTACAGCTTGGATGATAGTAAAGGGTAACACTATCTTATCTTTTTAAGATCCGAATTGGTAGTGAAAGCAAACTAATTTATGTACTTTTGTATAAGAAAAAAATCGTAAATTTTAGAGTTGTTACAACTACTGTATATTAAGATGTTTCAAATTGTAATAAATTACATCTGATTCATTTATGGTTTAGAAGAAAAATCATTGAAATTTAAGTTAAAACTTTCAGTCAGCATTTATTTGATTTAAACTTATTTTTGTGTTTGCACACTTCTTGGTTGTAAATTTGAAAGCAAAAAGTCAAAGATGACTTAAGTTCAAAACAAAAACTCCAAAAATCGCCTCTTCCTGAACTTACTTTAAGCTCCCCTCCTACCTGACAGATATAACACTGCTTATCTTTGAATGATAGCACTCGAACTTAAGAAATGAACACCAAATGAAGAACAAACCTCTGCATAGCCACATGCCCAAAACTGACACAAAGTTGGAGATTTGGGTTTACTTCCCCTTTTAAGATCTGAAGCTAAGTTACTGGAGATGACATAAGCTGCTACCACTGTAGTTGCTGTGGCCTTGGCACATTTGACCTGATTACAGAAAATGGTAAGAAAACAAAGGCATGACTAGAAGAATGGGGTCTGGAAGGAGGATGAGATTTGGGGACACAAAATGAGGAAAACAGAAGAAGCATAAGAATAAAAGAAAAATATTAAAAGAATTACGGATAAAGTGAGCAGGGAAGGAAGAAAACTACACAAAGAAGAAAAAAGCAGAAAGGCAAGAAAGAAATAGATTTCGAACAGGTTTTACTCAATGATATCCTTTTAATCAGTAGTTACTCCTGATCTTGTACTAAAAAAGGAGCCATTATATTGAAGTTCTTTTAACTGTTTAGTAAAAGAAATATCTTTCTTCAGATTGCATCACTTAAAAGACTCTTGGATATTTAATATTTTTCTTTCCAGCTTGGCTCTTAGTCTGTATTCCTAGGTTCTTAGAGTTCTTTTTTTGTTAAAGTCTTCAGTGAAGTATTTTGTACTACCATCCTTGGCTAAACAGTTGCCCTTAAATACATGTAGCGGAAAAATTTTGTGCCACTCTTTTTTCTTTTCATAAGTGAGTTTAAGCCAGGCCTAACATTTCCTTGCCAGCGCTGCCAGAAGACACAACTGGCAAGTACAATAGCTTCTGTTTTGTCACATGAACAAAACCGAATGAGTCCAAGAACACACACTCAGCAATACTAAAAGACATGGAGGAAGAAATTCTAGCAGAGGAAAAAAATCACTGTAAAAAGAAAAAGAAACTGAGACAGAAAAAGATATGATATCCTTCCTGAAAAACAATTAATGGACATGTTCTGCATGCTCAGGAAAAGCTGGTGTAGACATCAGCATCCATTGCTGCTCATTCATAGTGCAGGAATTTCAGTGCTTGAAGAAAGTACAACATTCCCTCATTCCTTAGAACTCATCAAATTCTCTACAGTTCTTTTCTATTTTTCATTTATTTAATTAATTTTTTTCCCCCTGCTTTTGGCAAAAAACTGCCTATGTGTGGTTTAGTTAACTCCTTTCATCAATTTCTTTATCTTTTGCATTCAAAATATCTCTTTTTACACTTCCTCTTCCCGAATATCTTTCACTGACTTTGCAAGTAGGAAAGGACTTAAACAGTGCAGTGGGAATATGAATGGCAATTCTCAACTAGTTTTCTTACATTATGTGTCTTTATCAATACCTCGTTGTATGGAAAGTAGTTGTCCATGCCTCCCACTGTGAGCAATTCATATTCATGTGTGGTTTGCTTTTAAAGTATTTGGTTTTGTTCAGGTGGATATCCAAAAAGCAGGTAGCTTTTGATGTTTTGGTGACAGGTGGTCCCACTAAAGCATTAGTATTTATTGCTTAGCTGCACTGGCTGTAGATAACAAATATTCTGAACAGTCCCCTTTCCTCAGAAAGGGGTTAAGGCTCATGCAATCTGTGATACAACTCTTCCAATTTAGGCTCCTCTCTCACTGTTTCTCTTCACAGAACCGTATTCCCTTACTTGAAAGCATTACTAACCAGGAGAGTGACCGCCTGAAAGGTGAATGGACCTTAACAGGTCTCCCCCAAGAACCTGTGTCACCTATTTCATTTTGACAAGTTCGTACATTACCTCCTTAACGTTGCCACTGGAGGGAACTAGGACTGGCCAAAACCCTGCAAAGGAAGCCAGATCAGTACACGCAGATTCAGACTGAAAGCCCTCACACAGGGAAGTTATTAAGCAAGTGCTTAAATTGATCTCTCTTCAGCAACCAGCCCTTGAATACATGCCGTAGATTCCTCACTGAGTAAGGACAGCTCACTGAAAGGAGGCTGAGAGCAACCATAGCTCCACTCAAGCTGGACACTTCCCTATGACAATGACAATACTGCACCTCTATAACTGAAATTGTGGTGATTTCCAGAAGTCTTAGATTTTCAGTGGTTACCTTTCTGGGTCGAAATTGTTTTCCTACCTTTAGACTCTTTTTAAAGTGTCATTGACTTTCATCTGCTATTGTCCCTTTGTCTGAAGTGGTTGTCTATGCTAACATCAAAAAAAACCTAAAAACCAAACCAACAAACACAATCAACCAAAAAAAAGTTGAGTAGGTTGCAAAATAGCTTCCATCCCAATTTTGTGTTTACCAACAGACTTATGTATCTCTATACTAATCTGTGTTCTCCAATACATATCAGTTGTGTGGAGTAGGAATAACAGCACCCAGAACATTTCAGGCTGATCTCCAGCCAGTTAAAATATAGAAAAGACAGAATGCAGAACTATTCTATTCTAGTCCGGGTAACTAAAAGTCTAGAAAATCGTAAACACAGTTCGTTCTCACAATGATTTTTTTTCTTATCTGCCAGCCACCATCAAACAAAATGCTCAGAGTGAAAATCCAAAATGTAAAATAGCCAATCAGACAGATATCAATAATTCATGACACAGCCACAAATTGCTACCCTACTTGAAAAATAATTTTGGAGAAATCATTTCCTGTATTGGCATGGATGATGGCAATATTGGCAGGGCTGTTTTACATAGTAGTTTTTCCACTAATTTTTAATATCTCAAGTACTTAGAAACCATCTTGTAGGAGCTGTTTAGAAAGCTGTTCAGCAGATACTGCTAAAATTTACCAATGCCTACATTTTACTGTTATCTTACTGCTATCTGGAGCAGTTCAGAAAGAGCAAGCGAAAAAGGAAAACGAAGGAGGCAGCAAAGAGTACCTTGTGAAAAATTTGTAACAGGAGAGACATGAATTAGAGATAGTGAGGACAGATTAGGAAGAGACCTTATCTATTCAAGAGAGAATGCACTTGTCTGGAAGCCAGAGAAGTTTGAACTCCCTTACCTCTTTCCCTGCGGGCACTTCTATCCCTGTGGCTCGAGGTGTAAGCAGCCCCAGATGAACTGCATGAAGGACAGACTCGGGCAGGCACCGGCTGTATGCAGCCACACTAGTCCTTACAGCTGCCTCACTGTAATCTCATTTACTTATAGATCAGTGCTGCATCTAACTAGAGGAGTTAGGAGCCACATTTCAACAGCCAGTAATAAAATATTAAGCTGCAGAGGTATTAGGCTGCTAATATCATCAGAAATTTTGACCTTACTGGGAGCTCTTGTTCTGAATGAGGTTTTGTCACCGTATGAAAACCTCCTCGGCTGTCTTTGCTCGTGCTTGTGTAACTGCTACACCAGAGCAAGTATGCCCCTAATGCTCACTGAATATATTCAGGCACTGTAATTTTTATACACACAAAACTTTGCATCTCTTTCATTGATCGCTTCTTTCCTACTTTTTGGTCTTCCAGATCCAGGATAAACTTCTGATGAACATAGGACTTGATGGACCAATGCTGTCAAGAGGCAGAGTTCTCACAGAATTTGTTACACCTTCTAAAAATGAAAGTTTTTGGGTTTGTATAGCCAAGGACCAACAACTACGACAAAAAAAAAAATCAAAGCTAATCTAATGCAAAATACATGGAATTGCGTAAATTAGTAGCCAATTGCCATTAAGATGTTATGAGAAAACATTGAATCATCTGTTATTGTTATAAAAAGGAGCAGTGACAATTTAGAGCAGAATCTAAATGAATTAAATTAGCACAATTGCTGTGTATAAACAAGAATCACAGAAAACGAGCATATTCTCTAGCTGTATGTGAGCAATTAAAACCAGTTGAAGCAGTACTGTAGCAAACTGATTTTAAAAAAGTCATAGAGAAAAAGGAATCGAAGGTGTCCTTTTTCCAATGAATCTTAAATTTTTAAAATACAATTAGAATTTGAGTACTTAATTAGGTTTGGAGTATTTTTTTCTCAATAAAAGACTTGCATTTAATGTTTTTGTTTCTTTCTAATTTTTTATTTAGGGTATCAAATATTCACTTATGTTTACTTTTTTGGAGGTAGCTCACCTCTAGCAGTTTTTTGATGATTTAGTAAAGGGTATTGGAAAGGTCTTTTGCTGTGTTTCTTAATGCGTGGGTGTTCAGAGGGAAATTTAACATATTAATGTTAAATCTCTTTTAACAAAAAATAAATGTATACGTTTTGAATTGAAAACAGTTGTCTTTGATTAACTGGGGCACTCTCCTCAATACTCGATGCTGAGATCCCCCCCTTTTGTCAAAGATAATTCTGGACAAAAGAAAAAAAGACTGTGAAATAGTGAAACAAATGGATACCTCAGTTCTCTCAGTTTTCTACAAAAATAGAGGAAAAAAAATGCATTGTCATTTGGATAGATTTTGTCTCTATACAGAATGTTTGTTAAATTGATCTAAGTTGATCTGAGTAAAATAAAAATTCAAATATTTTAGCTAGTTTTGGAAAGAATAGTTCCAAATACTAGTGATCTAAGCTACCCTTTATAAAGACCTAAAAAGTTATCAAGAAATGGAAGTGTTTCTAAATAGTTCTTAAATATTTTAGAAGGGATATGATTGTCTCATATCTACTACACCCATAATCATCTATAACTGTGATAACAGATATAAACACAGACAAGGCCTTTCAAAGTTTACTCTGTTAAACATATTATGCTTTCCTGTATAAGTTACCATACCAACTTTTTCCTCCCTATTGCTTTTCTCTGAAACACCACCTTATTTTTAATACAGGACAATACAAGTGTCAGCTTGCACTGACTTTGGAAATGAAGATGTTTGCTGTACATGCAATTAGTACATTAACCCTAACCATGCTATTTTACCCAGGGGTGGCCAAGAGGTTAGAGGGAGAGAATATCACTCTCTCTCTCAGCATTAACAAATCCATTCTGAAAGAGACACTCTTCATCTCATTTATAAGACACATGGTCCCATAAAGCCAAGATTTATAAGGCTGTATAAATTATGCGTACATGTCAACAAGACAAAAGCAGTCTCTGTCAGCATCGTGGTGTGCTTTTCATCACCTAACAAAACAGAAAACAACATGCAATTTTTAAAAGGTCTCCTTTCATCACCTGGAAACATCTACAGGATAAACTGAAAACAGAAGCAAAGTTGTTATGCTATCTGAATATACCCACCGGGCTCATGGCTAGACAAGAACACCAAGTAGAGTGGGAGGAATCAAGAAAAGAATTAGAGCTTTGCTGTTTGTTTGAAATCTGTAAATAGCTAGTTCTTAAATGCCAAGTTAATGGGTGCACAACTATGCCATCTTACAGAATTAAGATACTTTGCAATTTACAAGTGTAAAGTAAAATGTGTGCTTACTGGTAAAAATCACAATTTCACACATTTCTTCAAGTAAAAGGACAGTCTTAATGCAGTCAATGAGTATAAGATCTATCTCACATTTGACTGATTTTGTATTTCTGCTGGCCTTTTTACATGAATGAAGGAGCTACAAACAACTAATAAATATGAGCATTACCTATTAAAACCCCTGACAAAATTATTATGAGGATTTAGCTTCATCTTCATCCTTCAAGTCTGCACTGCTCATGGTTGTTATTCAGTATGGGATTATATGTATGTATTGATCTTGGGAGAAATTAGTTATAAATAAGGGTTACTGGGATTTTCATTGAAATTGTTTTGTTGGAAAAAACACTTTTAAGTCAATGGAAATTTTCTTAAGTTTGGTTAAAAAATACCAACAACACAAAAAAACCCCTCAAAACATGTTCTGGATCTCCATGAAAAGACAAAATTTCAGTTGTAATAAGATCTATGAAAAAAGGGACCCCAAATGTACCCTACATTTAAGACAATTTTTTTCCTTCACCATAAAGACACCACCACCACCATCGGAAAAAAACCCCAAACCAAACCCAACAAAAACCAAAACACATTCCCAAAATCATTACAGTTCAAGATGTGTGACTTCAGGTAAGCAGGTTTTGTATACCTAATAATGCCGTTAGTACATCACTATGATAAAAAACTGATGGTATTAAACATGGTTCTGACCTCTCTGAATGCAAGCTCCCTTCTGAGTAGCGATTTTGTTTTCAGTAAGTGGAATCCTGAACAAACTGAAAACCAGGCCACTATTTCAATTAGCCTCAGTGAGTCAAGAGTAATCTTTTCTGTCTTCGCACAAATAAAATATCCAGTGGTGTGTACAAGAGCTAAACACAGGCTGGCTCTGTGTGCTTCTGTCGGAGCTAATCGCTCTGTGAGATACTAGAAGTGGAAGAAACTTTGGGGAGCCACATGCAAAGAACGGTTGGTTGATAAGACTACCTTTCAGGGGCAGTAAAAGCAAAGAAAGGATTTCCTGTTTGATAACAGAAGAGATAATGAAACTCTGAATAAACTGATAGTATGTCAGCAAAAAACTCAAGAAAACGCTTTTCTGTGTTTTTTAACAGTGTTTTTTGTTGTCTCTACAACACGCTCAGAGGCACCTCATACAAATATCCAAATAACTCACATTTTCATTTCTCTTAGGTTTGCTCAATCTTAAGAATTGGTCACCAGCTTTCCAGTGCAAACTGCAGAGACCGAGATGTTCCCTACTCACAATGAAATACTTCAGACAATATTTTCCTATAGAATACCTAGGTATTTCATAGTAAAAATAAATGAAGGTGCTTCTTTTTTACGCATTTCTACTTATCATGCAAGTTAGTGGCCACTGCAACACAGTCAATCCATCGATCCAAATGATATCAAAACAATGAGAGATGATGTGAAAGAAACATAAACTAATCCCTCTGAAATACCGGGGCTGAATAGCTGGCTTTCAACTAAGCCTGACATCATAAGAAATATGCCTATTATGCTAAAATAATTACTTTTACAGTTCTGCTTTCATCATGTCAGCTACAATGATAACTTCTAGGCAAGGATAAAGCAAGACTATATTAAATGTGTTTATGCTTAAATGAGCTGCAGTCAGATAGAAAACAGTACCCTTCATAAAGGAAATCTATTGCTGCTCACACACATCGATGAGCTGCAACTTAGCATTCAGGAAAAAGATGGTTTTCAAGTCTTTCAGCCTGTTGTACTGAAACTTTCCCAAAAAACAGTTATTTAGTCCAAGATACTTTGACCCAGCAAAGTATCCATTCCTGAACATGCTTCTAAGTGTATGAGCACCCTTAGTGAAGCTGACAGATCTACTTATTGGGTTGTTGGCTTAAATATACACTTCTACTCCAGCACACAGTCGGATCAGAGCCTATGAGCTGCAAAGAATGCTTACTAGCTACAGTATTAATTGAGACACACAGGAATTGCAACCTCTCAGCACCTTTCCATGTGTTATGACCTCATTTAGGGCTTCTGATCAGTTGCCAAACATTTACTTAGCTGTTAGCACACTGCAAGTTAATGTGTAACAACTGCAACAAACCTTGAAAATAATGTATTTCAAGAACACATCTGTAAATCTCCAAGATCTATTTAAAATCTCTACATAAATTCTATATAAAAAGTGTAGTCACAGTTCTATAAATATGACACTGTAGGTCACTTAAGTTTAATTTAGAGTTTAATAAACCTTGAATTTTTAATTGGGTTCTTCTCAGGTCTTCTTATACAAACCAAACAGGAAAAAATATATTTGCAGTATAAAGGTTACCTCAGCTTACCATTACCTGAGATTATTACTGATACACACTGAGAAAATGATACAATATTTTCTTTATCTATAAAACTGTAAACCAAATTCGTTGCTATTGAGATTCATATAAAAGGTTAAGCTGGCTTAGGCTGGGTAGAGATAATTTTATTCACAGTAGCTGGTATGGGGCTCTTTTGGATTTGTGATGAAAACAGTGTTGATAATTCAGGGATGTTTTCCTGACTGCTGAGCAGGGCTCGCACAGATCCAAGGCCCTTTCTGCCCCTCACCCCACCCCACCAGCGAGGAGGCTGGGGCTGCTCTAGGAGCTGGGAGGGGACATAGTAGGGACAGCTGATCCTCACTAAACAAGGGGATATTCCAGACCATATGGCATGGTGCTCAGCATGTACAGCTAAGGGGAGAAGAAGGACAGGGGGGACATTTGGAGTGATGGTGTTTGTATTCCCAAGTAACCACTAGTGTGATGGAACTTGGCTTTACTGGGAATGGCTGAACACCTGCCTGCCCATGGGAAGTGGTGAATGAATTCCTTCTTTTGCTTTGCTTGCATGCCCAGCCTTTGCTTTACCTATTAAACTGTCTTTATATCAACCTACGAATTCTCTCACTTTTACTCTTCTGATCCTCTCTCCCATCCCACCCTGGGAGTGTGAGTGAGCTGCGGTGTGGGGCTTAGTGGCCATCTGGGATTATACTGTGAAAAAGGTCCAAGTAAATACACATTAATCCTTTGAAAAACAGGACAGGGAATAGCAAGTTTGCCGTTGCCTTCCAAAGGTGACTGCAGTCAATTTCTGTCTGAATTCTGAGACGGTTTTCATACGCCTAACATTGTATTGTAAGTATTTAGAACCACAAAACCCAGCTGTTAGTGTAGAAAAACATGGAGTATCATATAAGAGTAGATCATGGTCTGTTTATTTTGCTACATGCCAGTGATGAGCAGCAGATGTAGCTGCTGACATTCAAGTGAAAGCACTTATACTAATACCCTAATATAGATACTCCTCACATAATTTATTAATTTCTCTAAGTACGTGGCATTTAATTTTGGATTTTCAGGCTGAAAATAGTACCAGTTGAATGATGGCCTTAAATCAGTTATCTCAGGAAGGTTACCCCTGTCACCATGGCAGCACGGCCCTATGAGCAGTTGTAAACTCATCAGGAGACGTGAGCAAACACTCAGGAGCATGGTTATTTCACTGTTACACTGCCATGGTTACCTGAATTAGCGCATCAAAACCTGCTATCGGTAAACCCCCACAGTGATAAGAGTCTTGTGAAGAAGCTCATTCTATAAATCCATTCTCCATTGTGATTTCCAGTTGAAATGCCGTCTGCAAGTTACCCAAACTACAGCCCACACGACTTTTTCTGTCTGCCAGAACAAGCTGTGGATCCTGTAGCCTGTTCTCAGCTTCTCCCAGTCTTGAGGCCACAGCACCCCTTCCACACCTTGTGAAAACAGTACAGTCACCATACAGCAGATGGAAAACCAAAGGGCCTCTCAAGAAAAACAGTAGAAACAAGACACTGCTGACACAAAACCAATTCATTCAGCTGGTATTCTCCATCCTGACCCCTCGCAAGAGTGAAGACAACTAGGAAAAGGCTGCATAAGAAGCCTGGACAGTGGTGGCACACATTTGCGGCCACTTTCACTAAAGCAGCCCCACGCAGCTCTGACAGCCAGGACACTGCACAGCTGCCTCACGCTACTGTGCTGGGGAGGACTACGGACTGGCCAAAGGAAGCTTTGTGACTTCCATATTTCGTGAGAATGAAAACCTGTGGTTTACTATCTATCAGCATCACAATATGTACTTGAACCATGACATTCATGCTGTGATTTTTCCATCCTGCATGTATCATGCTGGAAAACCATTAAGCCAATTTAGTCAACTACAAAGGTACAAATCACTTTGGCTCCAAGAATATCCTGTAAGCCCAGTGCTAGTAATCTACTATTCACCTTAGTGACTCATTGAAAACAAGAAGAAAAAAGTAAAAAACCCAACCAAACAAAAGAACACCTAAACAAACAAAAAACCACAACAAAAACAAACAAACAAAACAACAATGACAAAAAAACCCCAACAAAACCCCCCAAACAAACGAACAAAACCTTCATCAAACCAAACCAAAAAACAGGAAGGGAAAAAAAGTAGCTGTAGTATTCATACATATGCACAATAACCTCCAAATATGAAGCCAAATTTTTAAAGGTACAGCAAAAGTCAACCCCCAGTGGAATGTACTTCTACAAATACTTTCAATTTCAACTTCTTTTCAACATAGAGCTCTTCTTGAAAATGTTTAAACAATACACAACTGTTTTCATGAGCATTAGAAATAGCATTACAGGCAAGTTTATGTTTAGGGAGAAAATACTATGCGTATAAAAATGGGAAACAAATGAGATGATGATCTTTAACAATCTATCACGACTTAGCAGCACAACTTGAATTTAAGCTGTGCAATAGCAGTCCACAAAGCTAAAATAAATTAGGCATGATCTAAAGTTACATAGCTAAGAAATTTGGGGAAATTGCTAGTTACTCCTTGACGCTCTACACCTATTTATTGTATCAGCTTTAAGAACAAAAACCTGAGTTGGTTGGCCAATAAATTTTCTACGGTACATTCATCCCACTATACTCTTACATCTCCTTATATCCAACCTGAAATCTAATGCAAGTGGTCCTAGCTGTCTATGACACAAATATAGAGTAGGCAGGTTGATAACACTGGTCCAAAAATTGTGAGGACTCTCTTGTCTCCATTTTGAAAAGATTTGTTCTTCATTTGTTTTGATGCATGAAAGTTCACTGAGTGTGTAAATTTTTCAAAAATGAGGTCATAATTTTGGAATAAATTCCATTACACTGTTACTGAGAGTAACTCTATACCAATTTTTCACATCAATAAAAAGCGAGTTTCAACTGAACAGAAAATAGGATTTATCAGCCTGTAAGTAAGCATGCTTCCAGTGTAAAGAAATACAGTAGTTTATGATGGGAATACACAACCGGACAGAAGCAATTATTACCTAATGGAACAACTCTCCAAAATAAATGAAATTTTGCAGACCTGATACTTTAGTATCTTCACCTCTGCATCTAGAATAACATTACCTTTGTGCTTTTAACAGATTCAAAAGCTGCAATGAGAAGTAAGCTGAATAGAGGCAGGACAACGCATTTTGTTAAATAGCATATTTCAAAAGGAAAGTTCATCAGGGTCTCCAGTAACAGACATTTATCACTGTTTTGTGGAAATTTGCAAGCTGAAAATATTTACTAGCCTCAAAAGCAAATAAAAACACTGCCAATTTCAACTGAGGGTTTCTAAAGCGGTGATGGAACACATCTCATGAACTGCACTTCCTGACAACAGCTAAGTTATGCACATAACCTAACATAACCTCTCTTCCATGAAGAGTGTATTTTGTCTGAAGGTTGATGGTTTGAGCTGCTGTTTTGTTTCCTGGATTCAACTATTTTTGAGGGAGTACAGTATCCATTACAAAACTTTGATGAGTCTGGAGTCTCAAGATCTTCTTCAAGGGTTTAACACAATTAATTCTTATGGTGAACATTGAGATCAACAAAATCCACTTTTGATCTTTGCTTTGTGCCTTTTATTCGTGTTAGACATGATTATTATTTAATATGTATATTGCAGAAGCAAGACCAGTGCTTCGCTGCTTCAGCTTCTACAGGATATTCCTTCACCATATCCTCTACCTACTCTCAGGCTTTGCAAACATTTCCACTACATCATCCCTGCTAATTCAGTATTCGGTCTTTCCATTGATAAGAACTTTTCTACTAAAAAAAACCAAAAAACCTAGGACCTTATTTGGTACAGCTATGTGTTGTACAGCCACTAATCACCCTAGGTGGGTGACAGAAGGGGGTGACAGATTACAGTGCTCTGTCTTGTAGTAGGCTCTTTTCCTCAAAACTTCCCACCTTTCCTATCAGTGCAGCTTCAACAGGTGGAGAAATGGTAAGATCATTAGTGTATGAGATCTACAGCAAGCACTGATCACAGCAGTCACCCCACAAGTGAAGCAGTTAAAGCACCGAGAGCTTCTCCAAGGCAATCTCTTCAATTTGGCAGACTTTGTTACCACAGCACATTACTCAATCATCCAGTCTATGTAATTAAAAAAAGATGCTGGCATAGAAAGCTCCTACAAGCCTACAATGTATAGCTAATACCTTGAAAAATCTGTTATTAGTTAGAAGCATGCAACGTGTAGAACAGCTAGCAAAAAGGCTAGCTATCACGTAGGTGCTGTTATCCTAACTAAGAGTAAACACCACAAAACTTTTCAGATAAACAAAACTATATATAATACAACCAGAAAACATTAGCCTTTCCCACACAAACAACATAAGAATTCAATGAGAAATCCATTTCCCTAAATATAAGCTTGACTTTCTTGCCTCCATTCTTTTTCTTGTGTTCGTATATTTTATTTGAATGTATGCTTGCAATTCCTTCTGTTCAGCTTGTCTGGTGGTCAGAAAAGTGGAGAAATCATAGATAGCTTCTCTGCTTTTGCACCTCTCACCAGCTGTGTTGACCACAGCAAGGCTGACCTTCCTGATCACAGCAGATTAACAAATAATTCAGATAGGACATGTTGAAAAGGCAGTATCACAGCCTAGACATTGATGAAGAGCAAGGCAGCACGGCAATCTTTTCGCCAGGAGGTAAAATTCAGAGGACTGTACTAGATAAGTCCAAACCCTCATAAGAAAATCCTTACATAAAGCACACATTTCACTCGGTTGCAACATGGTGACCAGGCTTGCAAAGGGTAACATTAATGGTGACAACTATTTGGAATACTAAAACATTACATCACACTAGACTCCCTGATGGGAACTTGTGCTCACTCTTTCTACAGAGCCGCTTCATGAGACACCATATCCCTAATGGTAACATGCAAGCAACATAGAAAAAGGATCTACTGAAGCTGCAACACAAATTTACTACCTGAAATCAAAAGTATAAATATGCAAAGAGCTGGAGGTTAATTTGAAATTCTCTTTCAAGTAATCACTCACCCAATCTTTTCAGAAATTTGCCAAGCCTGTCCTAACACCTCCCGCATTAAAATTTTACTGTGGCTAGTGGCTGCCCAAATCCAAAACAGAAGATCTGTTATACAGAAAATTATCTCCAGGAAGTTAACTCTTTCTGTCAGAAAAGCTTACAGAAATTTGTACAACTAAATGGATAGATTTAAGTAAGACCAATAATTTTCCGGCTGCATGTGAAGCTCTAAAACTTGGAGTTTAGGACAAAAATATGTCTGTATTTCTTTCCTGACATTTCCCTAGTAAACACGAACAGTAACTTCAATGTTAAATACTGCTGTAAGAACCTCTCTTTCCTAAATATGTATGTTAAAGCTGCAGCAGAAAGGTACAAATACGTTTGCCTTATTTACATGATAACTTATGAGAGTTTTCTCTATAACATAAAAAATACACTTTTAGAAATACTTCCCCTGCTGAAACCTAGGGCGTGAAGGGTCTGGATATGTTAGGAGGTTACATATTTGAAAGTTAACCGGCAAATAAAAATTAATTATAGAACCCTGTGCTTTGCAAGAATTGTGGAGTTTTTCTTGAACGTCATTTACTCAAGACAACATAACTGGGTCTTTAAATTAAAAAAGCTCTGAAATTATGACCAATGCCAGAGAAGAATCTGACCGGAAATGAGTTCCCTGAAATGGAACATGCGGTCGCACTAGTGGGGATCACAGGCACTGCTGCTCCGGAGTTGACCTCTTTGTTATCCTATTAGAAAGAAATATGTGTATGCATTTCCTAGAAGAATCTTAGAATCAAATTTACTTCTAAGGGATGGAAGGGAACAGAAAAATAAGTGCACTGTCAAGCCCATGTAAATGGATTTTCCTTAAGTAAAACAGAAAATTCATCAGTACGGTTCTGTAGGTAGCTGATGAAATTGTTTTTTGTCTAGGAGGGACTTCATAATTTATGACTATTGAGGTGCAGGGCTGGTATTTCACTGTATTAAATAAAATCAACCCTACAAATTTTAGGGTCACAGAAGTAACACAGACTAAGTCTACTAGAGAATGCTTTACCTCTCTATTATTCTATTATTTACCTTTTTATTATTCTAATAATCATAATTATGACTTGTACTGCAGTAAGAACCTGGAAAGGATGGCATGAACACAGAATACTTTCTTCCCAGCTTAAAATCAAAAAAAATGTACTTTCTAGGTTATGCATCTCTGCAACACACATAGAAAACATTAAAAAAATAAGTTGTACAAGGTTTAGTCTAGTCTGAGCCATCCTCATTTCCTTTCCTTAAGAACGTCTGTCTCCAGTGTCAGGTTACCAGTGCACATTCCTTCTGCTTGCTGACTACCATTTTCTTCTGGAGCACTGTCTCCCCTCAGGCAGGAAAGGCAGCTGAGTACTAACAGGAAGGGAAGTGTATTTTTGTTTTCCTCCAGAAAAAACATAAAATGGCAAACAGGAGGAATAGAGATCAGTTTCTGGGTAGGTCTTCATTTCCAAGCATGGATAAAAAAATCAGGACAGAGAGTGCATCATTTTCTCCTGAAATCATAATTTTTGAGCTAATGAGTTTTGCCTAGAAAAAGTAGTCTTCATGATTATAGTCAATGAAGAAGGCAAACATTGTATTTGGCATCTGGCACTCTACCCTGGGCTGAAGAAAAAACATCCTTTATATTTGTGGCAGGCACATAGACCCTATAAAACCATGAGATAATAATCCCAGTGAAATTTGTGGTGAAAAAAAAAATCACAGACACCTAAACAACATTTCAAAATTTATCCCTTTGAGCATTTCTTGGCCAACTTCTTCCTTTCAAGCGGTTACTCACATGACCTTTTTGCATTTTTTTATTCTGTTTGTTGCACAGCCCACTTATTATCTTGCAATGTAATAGAAAGGAACGAGGAAAAGCCGAGAACTTTCCCTGATGACATTTGCAAGTGGACTTGAAGATGTGCTTCACCAAATTCTTTTGATGTAAACATGTTTATCCCAGATCTTGCCTGGTTAGTGAAATAATTCCTCTGGATCAGCAGGACGGATTACTTTGGGGAAAACAAATTTAGAAAATCTGATTGGAACTCTGATATTATATCTTATGTGACACTTCCAAGTCAAAATAAACAAGAATTTTCACTTATTATCAGTTGCTATCACTGCTGAGCATTCAGCATGGCTTCTTGTAAAACAGTAGAGATCCACAACAATCCATGTATTTTTACAGGCTTCTAAGAGGGGAAGAGCTATTATCCAAGGGGGTATCTGAGATACAAGGATTGAAACCAGCACTGCCATATACAACAATTCATTCCTGTACTTTAGAAGCTTCACTCAACATTTTATTCTGATAGCATTTGAAAGCTGTTTTCAAATATTAATGATAAATACTAGAGTTTAGTTATGTGCTGGCCTTCAAACCAAAGGTAGGATTCAATTTCTGACTAGCAGCCCAATAGCGAATGCTAGTGAATCTCTTACTCCATACTACGAAGTGCCAAATTATATTTCTCTCCTGTTGTTATCATCCTACTCTGCTTATTCTATTTCTTAATACTATGAATTTTACTGCTTCCTCACATTATTTCATCTTTTGTTCTTCCAGTGACTTGCTCCTTCATTTATTGAGATAATTCTTATTTTTCTATATGTGACAAAATAATTTGATATTCCCTCAGCCACTTTCCCCTTATTTCTTCCAATTTTCTTATTAGAAGGAGCACAATTATTTCAAATCTTTTTTCTCCAAATAAGAAGACTGTAGCCATCACTCTACTGAAAATGTCACCCAGAACAATTCATAACCAGTGAAGTGATACAGTACTTACTGAAATGTGTTAAGCAAAAGATAATGTCGTGTGTTACTTACAGTTAATGTTTGATATTCAGGAAAGGCAGTCCTAAATATTCCTTTTCAGCACTTCCAATTTATTTCTGCAATATGTGAACTATTTTTTTCACTTTCTGGATACAAGCTGATAATTTGACTATTTGATCCTATCAAGGAGGAAATAGGGAAGAGAATGTCCATTGGACAAGCAACAATGATATAGGTAATAAATGCTGGAATCGTCATTCATTTATTATGTTCCTTTCAGATTATAAGAGAAGGAAAGCTTTTGATTCAAAGAACCAATTCTTCTAGCTCATAAAGCATTATCTACAGACTTCCAGCTTTCCTATGCACTTTACATTCCCTTTCCTCTTAAGCCAACACAAAACCCACCAGCAAACACTGTGAAAAAGGCAGAACTATTACATCACTACATTCTACCGAGTTGTTATTTGCCTAATTTCAAGCAGCACTATGCAACATGAAAGTAAGTACCTGAGAGAAAGCTGATTGCACAAGAACTATAAATTCTAGACTGGGGCTGTCTTACATTTTAGAAATTTCTTCAGTGAGGAAGAATTGAATTATTATTGTATTTTACATGAAAATTACAATAGATCTGTGATGCTCATGTTACAATGACTTGGATTTTGCTAGTCAAATAAAAAGAATTTTGCATAGAGTTAACAGTGGAATTAACAGCTCACAGTAAACAAAACTAAAAAAATAAAGATAAATATTGCACTTAATTATTGCATCTCGTTAAATTCCCTTAAATTTAATATCACCTCAGAATGTCTGTAAACTTCAGCACATTCAGGTGAGGAACAGGCCTGGGTTGCCCGAGGGACTGGCAATAGTCATGCATTCTTTCTGCCTTTTAGCTTTTTGCAGAGTCCCTATCACTTTGAAGTCTATACCACTTTCCACCTTAAGGTTATGAGCCTGAACCTTACCTGCTGAATGAAAGTGATCGTCATTTGCGGGGCTGTACGAGTGAGATGGCCAGTGTGTTCTCACTCATGATGAGCGAGAGAACACATCCCTAAACGCGTCCTAGTGGAGCCAGAATGCCATTTAGGATATTGAGGCTCTGTTACAAACTCGTTGAGTGATCTGGCCACAGCTCTCCTCTCCTACTCCACCACATTTGTATTTGAATCTATACTCTCCTTAAGCAAATTCTGTCACTGCCACCATGGGACCCTGATTTCAGCCGAGCTAGTAGCTATAATATTAAACAAAAGTTCACTTTAAAGGCTAGAAATCACAAAGAGAAAACTTAATGACCACCAAGCTGTAAAGAACAGTGAGACGCCTCTCCTGGGTATGATAGACCAATCTGATCAACCAGCAGAGGATTTCCTTTGTTGATGCTTTGTCTGAGACACCTTCCTCAGCAGTCTTGGTATCATTTTAAAACAACATTTAGTAACTATTTCCTCCATGTATTCAAGCTGCAATTTGGCTTTTAATTGATGTGGGTATACTCCACCTAGACAAATTAAATAACCCAGTAATGATGCATAGCTGTATGAGGAGGGATTAGTGTGCACTATTGGGTTAAATAGGCTTTCAAACAAAATGGGAAAACCCAAAATGAGGGAAAACAATACGGGGGCAACTAAATTCAAACAAATCAAAAAACCAAACCAAAAACCCCCAACCAACAACTCTATATTCCACTCTTTTAGGAAGTAGGCAAATAACAACTTCGTCCAATTTTCAATAGTAATCACCTAGTAATAATAGTAATACTTAACTTATATAGAAATGTACTCTTTTCTGCATGTTTTAGAACAGAAACTTTTCCCAAAAACGAACAAATTTTAATGTTTTTTTCCAAATAACTAGGTGCTATTCCATCACAAGAAATCAGCAGGTTGGAAAAAAGAAAAGGACCAGTCGAATTTCAACTGATGCCAGTAATTCACTGGATTTCAAATCCATCAATGCTGCTCCCACATTCCACAGGTTTTGCCTTTCTTCTCTTCAGACTTGGGTATGTGCACCAGCTATTTTCAGCGCGGTTTGTTAAAGAGAGCTCTCATCATAATCAAGTATAAATATAATGCAATGTACAGGTAGGTTATGCAAATGGATGTCCCATCCAAAACCGCTGCCCTCGAACTGGCACTGCTGGAACAGATATATCTCTTTTTCTCTACACGGCAAAAAAGCTCACAAATTAATTCCTGAATATTCTCATCCTTTAAAAATAGTTGACGGTACAAAAGACACCCATTAGCCTTAACTATTGCCAGTTTCACTTTGAATAGCCACAACTTCGCAGCTAGTTTAGGAAGAGAGAAAGCATTTGAGCTGGGACAAGGGCCATGCTTGGGGGGCTTCCCTGCCCCCGCTTTCGGGGGGGAACGAAGGTCGGGGGGGCACTTCCTGCCCCTGCCATTGGTGTCTGCATGTGGGACCAATATGGGCAATGCAAAGTTTAAACAGTTGCAAATGGGGGAGGGAACATCGGGGCTTGTTTTACATATGTTTTTTTCCTGGCCGGGTTGAATTTAAAGTGAAGTGGCCGCATTGTTCGAGAGGCTCCTCGCCCCTACGCATTGACAGGAGCCGCTGTTTACACGGGCTTTTCATTCCTGGTCTGTTTGCTTATGGAAAATAAGGGGGAGTGACAGAAAAAGAGAGAGAGAGAAAGGGAGAAGGGAAGAGAGGGAGGCCCAGACCGCAGTGCAACCCAGGAACCTTGGCCCTGCCTGGTCATTAACCCCGCTGGTGGAGGCGGCGGGCTCTGGCTCCCCGGCTTGTCACTGGCATGTGAGCGGCCAGGGGCTGCGGGCGCTGCCGGCCCCTCACGGCCCCGCGGGCGGCTGTGCGCGCATTTCCTCGCCGACACACACATACCCAGAGCGCGCCTCTGCCCTGACTGCAGACATGAGACTCCAGCTGCTCCTTTGGATCGCGGTTGTGCTCCTGGCGAGCCTCCTCCCAGCTTACGGACAGCGGCCAGGTAGGCGATGCCTCAAGCGTGATGCTTGTGCCAGGGCGGGAGTGTGGGGTTCTTGCCTGCCATGGGCACCTCCGGCGTGTTCGTCTAACCGCGTCCAACACGCGGTTTGTGACCTCCGGGGCGAGTTTGGACCTGGCGCACCGATCTGTGCGCTTCACCGCTACTTCTAGCGGCAGCGGGAGAGGATGCTTCGCCTGTCCCAGGAGTCTGGCAACTTCGGGGAGGCGGGTGGGGGACACGGGTAAATAGGGACTCAAGGTGGGCAGCTGTTGCAGACTGTTGCAGACCGGGAAGCCCCGGCGGCACCGGAGGGCACGGCCACAGGCACCGGTAGCTCCTCCGGGGAGCGCCGGGGCCGGCCCGTCTCGGGGAGAGGCACTGCCGGCGGCCTCCCTCACGCCCCGCTTCCCTCCCTCCCTCCCTCCCTCTCTCTCTCCGCAGCCAACCTGGCCCTGCGAAGGAAGCTCCACCGGCACGGCTGCTCCCACCGGCGCTGCATGCCGCTCCACTCCAGGGTGCCCTTCCCCTGAGCGCCGGCGGAGCGCGGCCAGGTAACTCCGCGCGTGTGGGCCGGGCCCGCGGGGCCGCTCCGGACCGGGCGCGGCGCGCTGCCCGCAGTGAGCACCTTTGGGAATTCACACCTGCCTTTGGAACGCTGCGCGAGACGTGATTGCACCCGGGCTCCCCTCGTTTGGTTTGGAAACGGGGCTTTGGAGCTGCGCACGGCGGGGCGGTCGCTGCCCCGGGGCTGAGGCGCGGGTTCCGCCGGCCTCTGCCGCCTTCTCCCGCTTCCAGGCCACCCCCCACCGCCGCCAAATGCCTTCGTGAGGCGGTGAGAAACAACCGAGGCCGCTAAACGGGCCGAACGTTGCCCTCCGAGGCTGTTGGCAAAGCTGCGGGGCAAAGAGTGTCATTAGCGTAAAGGCTGGACAAAGCGGCACTTGCAGGGGATGCTCCGGGGCTGCAAGCGCTGACACTTCCCTCGTGTTGGATGCAGGGCGAAGTCACCTCACTCTGCCCGTCAGTAACATGAAGGTAGTAGCATTCACCCACTTCAAAGGGGACTGTAATTCTTAATCGTTGTCAGCAAAAGACTTTCAGCTGCTTGGATGAAAGGCTATACAAGTGCAAAACATTAATGCTTTATAGCTGATGAGGGCATATACATTCAAATACTAAGTGACTGAAGAAGCACACAGGTAGCATATGCTAATAGGGCAGGCATCAAAAGGAAACCAGGCGCTCTTTGCAATTTAAGAATGAATAAAACATGCAGTCAGTAGTTTTGCATCTTTGAAACTCATTATATATTAAAATAATGTTGTAGCCCCAGGCATGACAGCATCCTAAATAAATGGTGGCAGAATCTGCACTCTGGAGCCAAGATGTTTCGATTTACTAAGTGGTTAATAGTGAAAAGGAGACTAAAGTCAAACTTTTAACAGCCCTGTACCAAGAATCTTGTCAATGCATAAACTGCCTGGGTGAAAAGAACCTACACCACCCCCAAAACAGCCATGCAAAAGGGTAACCATTCCACTCTGTAGTGCTCGCCCATTGAGACGTGGAATGTGCATATAGGATGGTAAACTGGCAAGTGTGGGAGGTTGAAAAACATTGCCGTATCTGAAATTTAATCTCAGATGGGCTGCATATTGAGTGGCAGAATTGAGATGCAAGTAAAAAGGACAGGCCAGAAGGATGCTTTACTACTGAATGCCACAACTCCTCACTGCTACATTTAAACTAGACACAGATTAAATGATATTCCATCATCAGTTTAAGCACAAACCTAAAAGATAAGCAACTGGACCAATTCACTCAGCAGGCAGAGACTGAATGCTCAGACAGACAGAGGAATTTAGGCCCAGTGACTTCTTGAATCAATTCTGATCGATTTGCTTCAGTTCCTAAGAAGAATAAATTTAACCGCCTTTCCTCCCATTCATCGTACATATCTGGAGATTGTTTGTGCAGAAAGCATCTACATTTTCTGTAATGTGCTCTGAAGCCTCATATAATGAATGCATTTTTCTCGAGACTGCAGTAGCTGCATTACACATGTGCACTTACACTGGAATTCCTTTCCCCACAGAATATCAAGATAAAAGGTATTTTCAGTGTTATCTCCTTTTCCTTGGGGAGCTGATTTCTTGTAACAAAAGTCAATGACCAAATAAAACCGTGTACTTTCTAATTCATAATACATTTTGTAGACATTTAGCTAAAGATCTTTCTGCTTTATAAAGCTCCTTAGAACTCAGTAAACCTCAGCTAGGGCGTAAGGGGAGACAGGCACCTGAACTAACTCTCTTAACTTCAGTCATTGTGGGTACTATCCTTTATCTTAAGTAGGATTTACCACCTACGTTTACATTCCCTTCCAGTTTTAGTCCAAATTCAGCAAATATTTACATGCCTGGGTAACTTGACTCACAGGAGTAATCTTATTGATCTCAGTGGAGTTGTACATATGGATAAAGCTATTTGCAGATGCCAACAGGATGCACCCTTAAGCCTGAATTTCAACTAGTCGTTGGAAACTAAAATGAGCATTGCAGCCTCTTGCAACATTTGAAATGAGGAGAAGACTGAATTTGATTTTTCATCAGTTCCACACGCAAACACTGGACAAAAAAAAAGGCAAAAAATTTTATATTAGCAGCCTTCGTGCTTTTGTCTTTTTTTTCTCAAACTTTGCAGCTGAAATTTCCAAATTAAGAAACTTTACTCCAAATTTCATCCATGTGTTTAATAAATAATATATTCCGTTTTGTATAAGACTAATTTAGACTACTAAATCTGTCATTAATATTTCTCTCCTTTCCTTCTTTGTCCCCCCAGCAACTTCATACTGGACTTTTCAGTGTTTTAAAGAAGCAACAGTTAAACCAAAAAGAGAAGTTTGTCAAAAGTCCAGATCAACAACAGCTGACCTGACAGCCACCACTGACAGCCACCACAGCCCCATCTTCAGCAGTCCTGTCTGTCACATTCTACTGGACCTGGACTAAAGGCCCCCGTCTCACACCCTAGGAAGTGGTGGTGGGGGAAGGGTGATGATGGGGGATGTGCATAAACTTACCTGGTTGAATCATTCCCTGGAAATTATTTGGCTCTCACAATGAGCAGTGAAAGTTAAAGACCAAATCAAACATCAGGTATCTGACCTGGATCTCCAATGGCAGTAAGAAGGAAGGATCTATCCAAGGGCACTCTTGATGGTATATAATGTTCAGACTGAGTGAAATTGGAAGTGCTGTTGACTACTCAGTTCAGGCTGTGTATAGGGCAGTGTTTAGGATGAAATAGTATCAGCCTCCAGAGTGGAATTGTGAAAGTCCATTTTTTGTTTATACTTTTATATATTAATAATATATACAAATGTGTTTTAACATCTAACATTACATCTTTATGGAATTACCTTAATAACAACATAGAATGCATTACTGTAATAGTACCAAAGTCAGCACCACACTAGTGGTCCTACCGGCTTCACGTATAGTAAGCATAGTAAGAGTTTACGATATAAGAAGGCAAAGAGAGTGTTATCCCTCATTCTATAGCTAGAGAATTGAAGCACACAGAGATAAGAGATTAGCCAAGGGTCATGCAAAACTGATAACTCAGATCTCTCAAGCCAGGCCTTAAGGTCAAGCCCATCATCCTGTCTAATGAGCTGTTATTGCGAAGCCTATCATTTGTTTTCTTAAACTGGGCTGCCAAACCAGACAGTTAAAACATACTTGAAAATTCAGTACTACAGAGCTATTTGCTTAACAGTAGTTTTCCCAAAATACCCACTACAGTATTATAAATAGAGCATAAAAATAGACCATTGAAAAGAAACCTTTGTTTGGTCAGCCCGAGTTGCACAGCACTCTATTCCTGTAATTTAAATGAATGGGGTATTTGAACAGGGCACTACAATGAATGAGGACTTCAAACAGAAAATAGGCTGTTCTTTTCAGCACTGGAGGTCAAGAATACATTGAGCTTTTAGTCTGAGTTTTGTCCTTAAAAATACATGCTTCACATCTGCCTTTTATATCAGCAGAAATTACATACCTACATATAAAGGAAAATGTGGTAGCCCTTGCATTAGCACAACTCAAACCAGCTTGAAAATAAAACATACCCAGATTTTTAAGTCATTGCACTAGACTTGAAATGTCAACATTTTTTTATAAAATCTATAAAGATGATCAAAGATCAGAAGTGTCACGGTTTAAATCCAGTATTACAATTTTTTTCTTACAACATATAGTTTCTAATAAATGAAAGAACAGCAATCAAAGAAACTGGATAGCTGAAACTTTCTAATCAGTGTCTATATGTAACCCTTTATCTCTGAGAACTTGAAACCTTACTCAGATTAATACTGGCAGAGTTTAACAGGAGTTACAAATTTCTCTACATGAGAAACAATTAAAGTATAACATCAGACCCAGGTCTGGAGTTGTGTAAAACCATTATAAAAAGACGGTCAAACTTATCTAAACCAACAAACAGTTCTGCAGATAAACCCTTGGAGTCTTTAAATAAAAAGCAGTTTTCCAAAGAGGCGTTCTACTACTTATATATATATTTTAAATTATTTATTTAACTTGGCTTTGATATGTATCCTTGGCTATCTCTGTTTAGAAGTACAGGTAAAGAGTGTGGGAAAGCAAGAAAAGTGAAGAGTAGTTATTCAACAGTTATATCTTATGAATGAGTATATGGATCTATTGTGGCACTGGATATTTTATATAACCATAATTATTCAATTAACTTTGATAAATTCATAAGAAAAACATAATGTATCTATCAGAAAGCTATATATGCATGTTCATTCACAGAAGTAAAAATAAAGCAGCATCCTAGGAAGCCCGTTGTCAGTCTACAAAATTATTCTAAATATCTGTTCTTTAAAGGCATGCTGATACCATAAAATCTGCGTTGAAAAAGGCATTGATTGTGAACTTCGATAGATACTAGCTGGTTGATTGTATATTTTGTAAAAAGATAGTATGCATTTCAAATAATATCTCATTTGAAATAAACTTTGTACACTCCTCAAAGTCTGTATTCTTCAGCTCTCAAAGGCAATGCATCTAAATGAAATTGAGAAATTGCCTATTTTCCCTGTGGATTCATACAGAATCAGCGTGTAAAAATTTTTTACTCAATTTCTGATACAAATAAATGACAGTTAATCATGGAAAAGTTTTCCTGACATTTTCTGTCTTTCTAAAAAAAAATTCTGATTAAAGTCAGATTCGCATTTGACTTTGTTGAAATTATCTGTTTTCATTTGATGTGCATAACATAAGACTCGTGGTAGAAACAGCTTTGCATGATAACAGTGCGATCACATCTATAAACATGAAGCATTTGGACACGGTGCTACAACAGCTGAACTGACTGAGCTCTCCCTGTGCATGTACGAGTGTATGCTTAAAGGAAGCTTGCACAAGTACAAATTGCTGTCTACTCAAAGTCAGAATTGATGTTTGCATGGATGCAATCTAACAAGACTTGATCCCAAGATAAAGACCTCAAATTTTGAAAGGCAAAACACGAGTTTCTGAAACTTTGAATTAGCTCCTTGTCTTGTACATAGTTGTAATGAGGGAAAAATGAAAATTAAATTTGAAAGTACATTTCATTAAGTCCTGTAACAGCAGGTCAGCAGGCAACGGAGGTAAGTGGAACGATTTGGTGAGAAACAGCAGTTTAGCATGTTCCCAAAGGATAATAAACAATTCACCTCTTCCCTTTCCAGTGTGGAAAAAAGGAAATTATAAGAGAATAAGAACTGGAAATATTTCCCTTACGCCACATACATACGCTATAAATATCTCAGTGTCTACACAAAGCCAAATTTTGCTAAGGGTCACATAAGATTTATATTGACATCAATCAGGAGAAACATTAGTATGGCAAATAAGTTTCAAATGTTTGACTATCATCAGACAAGTACAATTAGCCTACTAATCTCTCACTACTCCAGTGGCCTTTCTCTTTCTTGCTAGTGATCAGCTGCAAAATATTTGTGCAAAGCGGGAAACACTAACAGCACAAAGAGGGCAACATGGCTTTTAGTTAGAAAGAATGCCTAAAAGCCTAGCTCATCCCAAGGCTGAAGGTGCTTTTCCATGTCTCCAGTCACCTGTTCAGACTGTTGTCTGTCCAAATCTCTGGTCCTTGCTGCAATCTTGTTCTTTAGATTAAGAATGACTTCCAGTAGAGCAAGCCTGCTTAACTCCATGTTAGTGCAGAACCTTAAAGCAGGAAGATCCTGTTAAAATCGTTTACAATTAGTGATTTCCCTTGCGAAGTGAAATGCTAAAGTGTTTATATAGAATATCCACTACGAGCAATTCAGAAAGACAAAACAGAAATACCAACGGAGAGTTTTCCCTCATGTAAGATGTACATTCACAAGAGACTATCACATCTTTTCTTTCATGTGTTCAGAATATTTAGCGCAGTTTAGCATTTCATCTAAAAATTAAAACCCCACAATGTGAGCATTTTTCAGGCAACCACAAATATATTCCTTAGGTGGTATGAAACACTTATTTTCTCAGACCTAGAAAACATATATATTGGTTTTCTACAGAGATAAAAATTATTGGGGTAGCACTGAATCATAAAAAAAAGAGGATAAAACAACAGAATACATGATTTTAATTTTTATTTTAAGGTACAGTTGTAACATATATTACGAAACATTCCTTCATTTTCATTATCTTCTTGCTGCCCCAGCTGTAATCCAGTAGATTTCACCAAGACCTGCAAATATCGACTCATTTCAGCAGCTGTAGTTACATAAAGAGCATCACTTCAGCTGTTCAGAGTCACAGGTTTGCCACACCTCACCCGAGCAGGGCTGTGTTGGTAGTTAGCAAAGCACTGCTTTGCAGCAGATCACGTGCAAACCCCTTCGTGCACAAAGCAGTACTTTTTTCCCCTCTGAAACTTGGACCCAATGCTCCGGTGCTTACTGTATGCACAGGACTCCATGGATTTTACTTCAGGCAGCACAGTCCAGCCCATGAGCAGGTGCTGACACTGCAGGGACAGGCACCCAGGCTGCAACACTGGGGATGGATGGCACTGGCCACCCCAGCACCCAACCTGGCAGCAGCAGAGAGGTGTCTAATTAGCAAGATGCAGCAGAACCAGAACAATTAGGACTCATTGTTCAATTTAGCACTGTGGCATGTCAGACACAGCAAGGTCACAGCTGAGTTTCATCTCCCTTGCTCAGCAGCAGCCAGTCACCCCCTTTCACTTGGCATTTCAGGTGATTGCACACAGCCTCCCTGAGCAGCTCTGCAGCCCCCTTCTGCAGACCAGTGAGCTTGGCCACGGGCAGGGTGGTGGCCAGGGGGAGGCAGGTGCCCAGGCCCACAGCACCCAGCAATGCCACACCACGCACCGAGACAGGCAGCACAGGGGAAGCTGGGGGGCTGGGGAGTGTTTTTGCCTCCAAAACAGGGACAAGGCTGGCCCTGGACCATCTGGTGCAGGCAAGGGGCTTGGGACTGCTACACACACCAGCAGCTCCTAATTGACAGTTCTCTGTAGCTCTACCGTGGCCAGAGGTTCAAGTGTTCAGGGTGAGTAGCAAAGATTACCAGCCTCTGCTTGAAGCCCATACAAATGTGAAAAGCCTCCACCCCGCCCAAAGAAAAAGCTTAAAGATACTAAGAAAACAAGATAGAGTTGGAAGTACGATAAAGATATAAAACTGGGGCAAGGTGTGGGTGATCGTTAAAAGTTATCATTTGTTGTCACTTGTTTACTTCGGAAAGGTAACATTTAAAGGGCAGAAGATGTACATGTTTGCACACAGCAAGCCACACTTGCTTTCTTTCCAGCTACCATGTCCCACAGAAGTCAACACTACTGGTTAATCCAAGGTTTACCCTGAGCAGTTAGAGAGGAGGAAGGTTTGAGCAATGACCTCAAAACAAAGGCAAGCTGTTCTGCTACACTATGCAGCCTACTTCTCTGTGTTGGAAAGAAACACAAGTAGCAGGGGAAGTCTGAAGCATGATGGAAAAAAACATTACCCAAAAAGGGGAATAAAACTAAACTTAAAGCTTCAAAACAAGTGCACAGCTATCCTTGTTTGGCTAGTTTTTGCTAGTTTTAAGTGCCAACACTGCGGTGAGAACTTCAGCATAACAGAAAAATCTGCAAAGATTGCCTGTTGGAACCAGATGTATATGAGCTTAGAAAAAACAGAATTCACACTCTTCCCTGGTTGCATTTATTGTGCATGAACTTCACAGTCACATTTTACTGCTTTTCATAGAAATTATATAAATTGACATACACAATCACATCAAAACCTGAGTTCTAAAAACAAATAACTTTATTCCTTACATGTGTACTATAAAATTCCAGCTGCATTTTCAAAAAACAACAGTTAAGGAGAACAGTCTAGTGTTGGATAGAAGCAAAACCTCCAAAATTTATTGTTGTCCTTTGAATGAGACAACCCCTACATTTGTTGCATGCTAAACAGTCTAGTTACTTTCAAAGTTGTGCCATAACACCAAAGTAGGATGATTTTCTTTTCTTATATTCAACTACAAGACCACTCCTCTTGAGAGCCTTCTTCCCAGTTTTGATTAGTGATTGATTACCCTATCCCCACAGAGGTATTGGCTTCTAAAATAATTCTTTGTCTACACTGGTAGACAAAATAGTACCCAGAACAAAAGGTTTCTTTCACCAGCCTTAATTCACCATAAATTAAAACCAAGAATTCTTGTTTCTTCAACTTCTAAAATACCTTGCTCTCTTCTACTGTTTTCCACTTCCCCACATATACCATTTCAGCTTTTGAATCAAGATGCTGATGTTTTTTGAAGGGCCAAAGTAAAGAGCAAGTATGTATTTTTGACAGCATCTTTAAAAGCATTCAACACAAGTTAGTTACTAGATCAATGGAAAAGCTTACATTCAAGTATTTTTTCACTGTTAGTTCAGTTGGCAGAGTAGGAATCTTGTTACTAACACAAGCTCCTAGTAATGGGATAGTCATCAGCCCTGAGGATCCCTCTTAAGAGTTTTAAAGCCAGAATTCAGAACAATTGCTTATCATGGCATGGTTTTGTGCCACAAATTTACATGTGAGATTTGCAGTTTTAGGACACCCACCACTTTTTTATAATCCCAAGTTGGATGCCAAATTTCCTCACTTTCTTGACAAAGGAGAAAAGGAGACCCATCTAGAAAACAAGTTTCTGTGTTGGATGACTGAAGTACACCACCTCTATCCCTGGAAGTAAAGGGAATCAGTGACAGAACACATCAAGCCTAAGCTTCAGCAATAGAAACTGCAAATACATCCCTTAGCAAGTCAGATTTTTCTAGACAACAAATTTGTGTTCCAGAAATATAAAATACTTTGGTAGCCTGAAGCTTAAAGGTTACACAGCAGTACAAAATAATAGCAACAACTGGGCAAAGTTAAACCATTAACTGAGGTCCAACTTCAACTTATGAGGAATTAAAAATCCTTGAAGCTGCAGAACTTTTTTCCAGAACTGATGATTCGAAGAGAGCCAAAGTGTCCAGCTGTAACAGGTTTATAGTGTATGCAGAGCTTATCCTTCCAGCTTAACTTCTATTTCAAAATGTGAAAGATGACTGAGGAAGAGTCACATCTGTACAAATCAGTCTGGATATTACATCACTTCATGTTCCCCTCCAGAGCTCCAGCAGCAGTTTTCCAAATGATGTTAAGTTTTGATTTGCTGAGATGTCAATGCCAACAGTCTCTTGCTGAGCAGGGCATTGTGTCGCTGAAGATACTCTATTACATCTCCTTGCTTCTCAACTATCTCTTCTAAACTGGAATTTTCCCTTTAAGTAACAAAAGTAAATATGTGCTTCAGTAAGTGACAGCAGTCTTCTAACATGTGAAATGTCAGAGCTAATAAACACAAACAGTTATTTCCTTTAGTTTCACTTTTGCTAGGATCAACTAATTTTTGAGGGAAGAAGCAATCTACAACACCTTTATGTTTAACTACTTTGCTTGAGAAAACAGGAAGAAAAAGCTTAGCTGAACTTCATGCCATGTATACACAACTGAATTAAATATTTCCTTCTAGACAGTTACAGAGTGAGGATATTACTGTTTAACAAACCAAGACAGACAACATGCTAGAGTTGTAGCAAGAGCCATGGAACCTTTCCCACACACATTAGGAAGCTTGTTTTGAGCGGGCATAGTATTGCTGTTCAGCTGTGGGAGATCATAAGATGTTTAAGACAAATCTCTTCATTAACCTGAAGTAGCATACGTTATATGCTACTATATACAGCAATATCTGTCACATATCATGACAGCATCAGTATCAAAAAGTTCTACTATTTCAGACCTACAACCTTGTGTATAACTACCCTCCCCCTTAAAATAAATCCAGCTTTCAGATATCCCTCATTTTAACTCTGATAGTAATACTGCAACATTTAAATAAAGCCCAGTTAACTGAGAAAAAAAAATCTGTAAAAGTACAGAATTTTGTCAAATCTAATTAGCAATTTTTAAGATACAGCACGATGAAGTACCAACTCCTGAATGTAGTCTACTCCTTCCTATTATTTCTTCTCAGCTGACTTGGGACTCTGCCCTCTTAGTACACACTTGTGAGCATCTTAGAGCTGAGAAAGTTGTTCCTCAGCCTTACAGCATTTTTTTGAGGAACACTGCCCATTTCATAGTTCTTAGAAAGTGCTGAGAAGGTTATTGAATGGAAAAAAGCCGGGTCCAACTAAAAATCTACTGTAGTTAAACTGGGAAAAGTAAAGAACACAAGTTTTGTAAACAGAAAACTTTCAACCTTAAGCAGTAATGTGCACTACCAACTTAAGGCTCCTGATCAGTAGCTTAGGTTGCAGAGGTCATGATATTCAAAAAACATTCTTATAACAAGGTCAGCTGAAGGGCTGACAGGATTCACTTTTCAATAGACGTTAACTCTCAAAGGAAAGAGAGTCAGAGTTGTATAGAGCTATATTAAAATAACGGTTTTGCAATCAGTTCTCACAGGAAGTTTGCACTCTAATCAAAAATAAGCAGAGTCGTTTCCTCAGCTGGTCATTGTTGCAGACACATTCCCTGGGCATTTGAGAATTTCTCAGGGGAGAAGATGAATGAGAAAGAAATGAGGTCCACCATGCAATCAATATGGTTTTTATATCAAAATGGAAGTCAGACATGGTATCAAAATTCAAGACAACTCTAAATCCTTCCTGTATCCTGGACATCTACTTCCAAGTTCCATAAAAGAATGTGCATGCTGCATTTGTGACATCAGGGGAAGTCCCAAAGTATTAGTCATCTCTCATTAGTCAACCTTCCATGAAGGCATCATATATAGAAGCAAGTCATAGTATATTAGAACATCTCTAATTCAATTCTTATACAGAACTCCATGTTACTTTCAATTACTAGTTTTTGTTAAGTCATACCAGCCTGATTTCAGCAACTGGAAAATGTTTGAGCAGTTGGAAGGTACACAAAGAACAAGCAAAAAATAAGCCTCGATGCCTGGGACAGTTTCAGTTACTGTTGGACAGCTTCTATACTCACTGAGACCTTCCTTACTCCTTAAGTGCCCTCCACACCTTAAAAGTTCCTTCCCAAACTCAAAATGCATTCCAAATCCATTGGTAGAATCTCATGTCCAACTGCTGGCACAGAATAGAGCTACAAAGTTTTCTTCTTTGTCTGTCAACCGCCCACAATATATTTCCTTCCCTGAAAAAAAACTGGCTGAAGCAGCTAGGCTTCTGTAGGCCTACTTAAAGTAACAGTGTAAGACAACAGTATCTTTCCTCAAACACCATATAAAATTAACAAAACCAGATTAAGCACAGTTATTTATATTAAAGACTCACGTAACCAGTCATAAATGGTCAAATCACCTCCATCCTTATGTTTGAGGATTTCTGTATCATAGCAAATTGTTATTTACTATGTAGAAAGCACAAGACTGCTGCATCTCATCTGTGCATCTAAAATGGGAGGTTTATGCAGAGTTTCCTTCAGAACTGTTATTCCCACCTCTGGATTAGCTGATAGGTTTAAGGTTACATGGAAGTCTACAGGAAATCATGCAATTACATTAGTGTTACCTATATACCATGGCTGAACACAGCACAAAATGAATACAGAATTCTTACCTGAATCCAACTTCTGAGGTAATGTGACTAGGGTAGGCATACATCTTTTCTTCTTCAATTATGTCAGGTCTTGGCTTGGCACGATTGAAGTTGCTTATTTTCACTGCAAGAAAGCTTTATAAATTAGTTGGAAAGTGAAAAAAAAGCCTTCACATCAAAGTCTAAGTTATAAAAATCTGTAATGGATGATCCCAAGATTACCTTAGGATAGGAGATGGAAAGACAATAAAGGAATCTGAGGAACGGGAAAGAGGGAAAGCAAAAGCAGAATCTATTTCTATGCATTTCTCGAACTGCTTTGATTATAAGTCAGTGATAGTTTGGCAAGTTGATTTATTCATTGCTTTGCTTCTTTTATTCCCCTCAGTCCTGCTGCTTAGAAGACCTGAATGAGGAAGCTTGAACATGCTGCTTAACATCTGCAAAGTTTAATCTGCCACCTAAAAGAGGGTGAAACCTTAGCTGCCTTTTACAGGGTACAAAGATTCAGTCTCCAAATTCAGGCCATAAATTCAGCAACACGCCATAAAAAATTTTGTAAGAACTGTCGTACTGGTAGCTGGTTCAGAACTTCTAGCTTAAGCTCTTCAATAAATACTAGTTTAACTAGACTAGCTGCAATGAAGCAGCAGCTTATTTGCCTGCTCAGACTAGGGCAGACTTTCTACAGAAAGCCATTGTGAACCCAGCAGTCTTGGCTGTCAAACCCAGAAGTCATTCCTGGGCACCTGTGAATGAAGTTTAAGGCTAAATTTAACAGATGTAGAATGCGGATGGGTGGGAAAAGTTGCATGCACCCTCTGCATTATTTCGAAAAGGAAGCTGAAAATATTTAAAGCCATTCAATGTCAGATCCTGATTCAGACAAAATATTAAAATATCCAGAGTATGCATTCAGGACTCTGCAGTTAGGGCTGTTTGTGAAACAATACATCTAATGCCATGAAAAACATTACAGTCCAGCTCTGTGAGAAATCCACACTACTGCAGAGGAGGACTGTCCTTACAAGTCAGTACTATGATGGGGTTTATTACAGGCCACCCTGCTAAAACAATGCTAAGACCCTCCAGAGGTTAACTACGAGTTAGGCTCAAAGGTTAGTTATTTCTGTGATGGTATTTCTCTACAAATAAAACCACAAAGGAATGGATGTGGAATTCTCAACATGTGTTGTTTGTGGGAATGTTGGTCTTTTATTCAAATGATATTAGAAGTATGTGAGAAAGTAATTAAATACATATATTTAGTAAAGCTTTTAAAGTTTTACTCCCTATCCTAGCAGTAAAAAACTTAGAATAGTAAGCTGACATTTAAAGCTGTCTGTATCATACTTCATTCCATGCACTTTTACCTCACTTGAACGATTTATATATGTCAAGTCTATTATAGGTCAATCACAGCAATTCCTTGTAGATTTCTGAATCTCTGCCTCTACATCCTACAGCTATATACACACACTGCTGCATGGAGATAATTTTAAGGACAGCAGTAGTCCTTCATAGGACACTGGCTATCATACGATTCATAAACAGCTCCAACAAGCAAGAGGAAGTATCTAGAATTACAATCAGGTATTACAGATTTGTGAGACAGAATTATTTAACAGAAAGTAAGTCAGGTAACATGAACCTTCTACAGACAAGCATTTATGTCTTATTCTAATAGTTAAATAATTATTTCACTGTGAAGAAACAGTGTGTGAACTGGTGCCGCCTTCTCTCCAAAATTTAGGAGTAACATGATAATACAAAAAAGGGTGGGTCAGTAGTTTTTCGTGTAAATTTACCTTAGCCTCCCCACTGTTGCTCAGCCGATACTATCTTAGCAGTATCTGCTAAGTGCTTGCCTTGAAGAGGGGAATTCTAAACCTCAGCAGAGGGCTGCCCTTAAAACTATCTCATTAAAGAAGCTTCATGCTTCCATCCAGTCATATACTCTGCTCTGTCTGAGAGAAAAAAATCTGGATGTCATTATTACTACAGATTCTCAGGGTATTTTCAAAATTGGCCAAATACATTTGTTTTGCCTCAGTACAGGCCTTAATTCGGTATTAAAACATAGAAAAACCTTAAAACCCACCACTACAGACAAGACAGACAAGCAAGCAGTCTCTCAGCTTACCTCAACAAGCATTGGGATGGAAAACAAGAAAACAGATTACACTACCCACGCAAAAAGCAACCCAGGGTGACTGGAGGTCTTCATCTTGCAGCAGGTGTAAAGTCACATAAAAATTAACCCTAGTTTTGTACACTAAGCTTTAGAGAATTAATTTTATGTTGATCTGGGGCTGCTCAGGAGATAAGGTAGCTGTTGCTAAAAGACATTGCCTTACTCCTTCCTAGCAATCCAACTCTTCCCCTTAGTTCCAGGATTCACTGGATCCTTCTTCAAGCCTCTTTTAGCTGGAAAGCACAACACTGCACCCCACAACTTCCTTGTATACACTGCTTAATGAATTTGAAGGTCACAGGAACTGGCACAGTACAAGTCAGGAAACAATACACTTTTGGGGACAAATAAGCAGAAAGATAGTTTGAGAGTTCTTACAGAAGTACAGGCTCAGACCTTACTACTATGAAGGTCATCTTTCTTATCCCTTGTGGTCAAGGCAAGAGACACACAATGTAGCTCTTCGAGCTCCAGCAGGCCTCAGGGCTAGAAATAGCATTTCTCTGGAATTCCTGACATTCTATTAAAGTTTTACAATTTATCTCTTATTTCCTGAGTTTCCCAGGAAAGTAAGTATGCGTATGCAAAGACGGGATGATCTCCAGCATTCTTGGAATAGTTTTCCAGGACTGCCATTACTGAATTCCCTCATCACTGCCTTTATTCTTTCAGAGGAGAGTCAGTCTACCTGAGCCATGCTGGGCCATTCAGGGGAAAGCCTGACAAGCCTGCAGCACTTAGGCCTCTGCACACTTGTAAGACAAGGACATAGTTCAGGGCTGAGACCTTATGGTGCATTTTTGATTCTGTTGCAGGAGAGTCAAGAATAAATTTTCCTAGATGAACAAGCTACTTGGCAGTATTTCTCTGTGTGCCATTGTATTACTATGAACACACCAAAGTTTTCTTTTAAGCATTTATTTATCAACTTTTATTTGCAAAGTTTAAAGGCAAGTGTTTTATCAAGTCTTCATAAGTTACACCAAACCTAAAGCAGACAACCTCACAAACCAACAGTGACAGCACAAAGCAAAGCCTCACAGTTTTATAAAGCAGTACTGTACTTTGATATAATCACAGCTTCCAAAACCCATGCTTCTTTTAAATATTCAGTAGAAGGAATCTTTCATTTTAGTGTCAAAGAGAAACTGTAGCCTTTGGGGTGGGACCAGGGAAAGAGGAAGAGGCTGGATAAGGAACAATCACAAGATCAGGTATGCAAACCCTACATGTAAATCCCAAAGGTAGTTCTGACCAAGCCAGCCAGCTCTTACTGCTTCACAGCTTGTGGTGCATCCATTTGAGAAACACTGATAAACAGACAAACCTGTTCACAGGACACTTTTTGAAACAATTAGGCATTTATTGCCACTTCACTGGATTAACAGCTTTGAGATAACATGGAGCTTTCATTTAGCAGCCCTTGGAATCAAATCAAGCCTGACAACCTTTCCCAATTTGTTTTAGATCTGCCTTAGTTCTCCTTCCACAAGCACAGAATCGTCCTGTATTTATAATGGCAGCTAAATGCCTTGGGGTACCCCAAGTGAACGAGTGTGAGGGCAAACAAAACAGTTGTGTAACCAGCTACAATGAATCTCACACAAGAAGGCAAAGCTTGCCTCTCTCACCTGTGTAAATCACTAAGCATGTCAGGGAACTAATCATCTCCAGGCTCAGGACTCCCAGGATAAGATACAGGTACACTTTACTTCGATCAGGAAAGGAATGCTGCACTGACAGAATCAAGAGCAGAGCTGTATTACCTAGAAAACAAATGTTATATTTTACAGATTTACTAACTTTATTAGCTATTAAAAATAAATTAATACTTTCTCATCCCCAGTGTCTGCATTAGGCTGCAACATTTCAGTAATGCTTTTCCATTTCATACCATACTTGCCCCTTCAGCTAATTTCCTTAACATGCAAGCTTATACCTGCTGGTAGCAAAATGATGTTTCATTTCAGCATATGACTGTAACGGTAGACAATGATAAGTTTTCTTATGGATTATTCTGACTTAAAAAACAAGAGTCAAAGAAAGACAATAGAAATACCTAAAATAGGTACAATGGCTTAAACAGTTTCTCGTTTTGTTAATGCTATCCATCTTACCCATTCTTTCAACTCATAAGAGATCACATCAGTCAGCTGAAAATGAGAGAGTATTTTCCTTCAAGTAGTGGAATTAAAATATATTTAAATGAGGCTAAAAGAGCAAAAAAACCTAAACATCTTCCTTTCAAAGCCTACTTGCATAGGCTTCCACTTTCCCAGCTATTATCTTAATACTTGAACATTACTGAAAGCTTAATTGAAACGAATACAATTAGTCAAGGAGAAAAAATACTGAGTTACAGACCTAAAAAGCATTTTTAATTCTTTACACACCCTCTTTTCTGATACCAAGTGTGAAGTGTTCTCTTCCTTCCTGTAAAAATGTTATAACCAGTATCTGGATAAAGGATTAAATTTATAAAGACCATTAATGTGGCCAGGGAACTGTGCAGTTCTCTTTCCTACTGTGTTAGTCAAGTGAAGGAAGTAGTATCGGCAGTCATTACTGTGGCAGGAAGCTTGCAGTAATGGAAGAACTACCTACTGAACAACAGATGATCAAAATTCTGCAGCACACACCTGATTGCACCTGAACATTCACTAATACCCAGAGTTTGTCTAGTAGGGGAGAAGTGGGCTCCATCCAAGATTGAAAGCAGGGCTAAGTATCGCAGAGTGCACTGCACCAGGAAGAAAAAATCCTTTTACATCATTAAGCCTCCTGTAGCCTGCTTTTGTCACTGCACTCCACACACTTCTACATCTTTAGAGCTCTATCTAGTGGCCAGAGCCTGAAGTGTTGCACATTTATCAAGCTGACTAGCTCTTTGTAAGAGGCAAAAATACTGTAAAAGGCATCACTCTGCCCTTTTCCACTGTTATTTGTCAGAAAAATCCCCGTAAGTTAGACGGATTTAAGATTTGGAAGTGATTTGTAGTAAAGCTCCACCAGTTAATTGCACCAACACTTTACAGCTAAACTTGCCAGTGATGTAACTTAAAAATACAGCCAAATCACTCCTATATGCCACCTTTAGTCTGTACAAAGTAGAAAAAGGCAATCAGGAATAGAGCTGAATGTTACACAGAACCAAACGAAGATCAGAAAATTGGTTATTTTCACTGAATTCAGTTGAGCAACAGGTAATTCATCTGTTTCTATGTGAAATGCTGAGCTTGAAAAGAGAAGAGCAGCACACTTCCTGGAAGGACTAGCAGTCTTACCACATATCCACCCAGACAAATGAATATGCAATCAAGATCACTAGCAGACACAGACCTTGCTGACTGAATACTTTACGGCTGAAGACTAAATGCTAATGACTAAATGTTTTACTCAACCTCACACTCATGAGCATTTTTGCACTACAAACAGTTCCCTACAACCCGCAACTGGCAGACAAGAAAGATCAGTCCAGAGGTTCATCTGACTAAAATATAATTTGTAAATGCTCATAGGCAGGTTTTTTAAAGTTCATAATATATAATCCACAATTATATATAAACTGTTTAGTCTTTTATTGTGTCACAGTTTAAAACTTTAGACAGAAAAAAACCCAAGTTCACTTAACCTGTGGCATGTATCAGCAGTGGAAGCCTTTTTAGATGCCTTGTTGATCGGTATATGGAGAAGTAACCTCTTCTTCTGACTCTGCTGTGGTGGTGCTGGACATATCGTTCAAAGAAAACATGCAGAACCCACAGAACTACTTTTGCAATTATTATGACAGTCTGCACTTTAAGTGGGTGAGTGTAGTTTCCAGGGCATTTATCTTGGTTTGGATTGGGGTAAGAACAAAACATAGCTGCTAAAAATGCTAGAACAACAAAAGCAACCTGGAAGAGAAAGGGAGAGAAAAATCTTTAAAGTCAACATTTAGCTATAAATATATATATATATATGTCTGAAAAAAACCTAAACCACAAACCCAGGATTATGTTGTTTATTCACTATGCATTACTTTCTGAATTGATTTTATCAGAGTTGAGGTAACACATAAAACATCAGACACTTGCTACAAGCACTACATGTCACTCTGGGAACATACAGATGACTGAAATTGCTAAGTAGTAAGATTGACTTTCAGGAGGGCAACCAGTCTCCAGCAGAACAGAGCTGGTAACTGTCATTCTTCCCAGAATTTCTACTAAATCAATTTCACCATTCCTCGAGTCTTCATAGTGAACTTATTTCATTTCTGGACCCGCCTTTTTACTTTAAGGAGAACTTGACTTATGCTCCTGTAAAGGAGAAATCACATCTTTTTTGGCTCATTCAATTACACGTACTGCTGCTCTGTGGGACAGGCTCTTATCTTATTAGTACAGTGTATGTTCCCTTAAATTGACATTTCCTAAGTGAAAATCAACCCTTTACTACAGCCATTGAAGATCATCTCCAGGTTGACATTAGAAAAGCGAATCATCATAGTAACTTAAAATGAATTATTAACACTGGGTAGGCATCTTTGCCAATTGGTAATAATTCTTTAGTATATTTACAATCAGATTTTTCCATTTTACTGTCTTACTTATGTCAGAATGACCAGACAGATTGTCAGTCAGACTGCATATATAGTCAGATTGTATATATACTTATCCTTTCAGACTACTGCCATTATGCCGTAACTTTTCCTGTCTCTTCTAGACTCCTCTCCAAGTTTTCAGCATCAGCAGTGAGCATCAGCAATCTTTTGGCCAGTTAGAGAGCAATGTTGTGGATGCATATTACCTGTGGTATATGTATACACACAGGGCTTTCTTAATATTTATAGAGTTTTTTCACTGAAAATATTTTCTCTACTGTGCTCATTCAGTGAACAAGAACAATATTATACTTTCTCATCCCAGTTCATTCTATACAACAGGAATATTTTTAAAACAGAACTGTAAAGAAAAACAACTCCCACCAATACCAAACTAAATTGAGACCTTCTACAGACAAAACATTAAAAAATCAATTTGCCTCAAAGCTGCAAATGAGTTCTAATACACTCAGCTTAAAAAAAAAAGTGTCAGATGTTCTACATGTCATAACTGACAGAAACAGTGCATCAGAACTGAAGACGGAGGAAAGTACCCAATTTTCATTTGCTGTCTTTGTTTCCATACTTAATTCTATGAATATTTAAGATTCCACCACCCTCTTTCCATGCTCTTGGACTTATATTTCCTATTTTTGTACTTTCACAAGCAACACTCTTTGCAGAAATTAACTTTCCAGAACCACTTAATTACTCTTGAGACAAACAGCCCTTAGCTTGCTCTGGCTGTGACCAGAGTTAGGTAGCTGGGGAGGGGGGAAGACAGGTGAATCATTTTCACACAATTGTCAATACCGAAAAGAGACATTACAGAGGACAGATAGGATAGAAGGTGGAAGGAAAAAAAACCCAAGCCAAAATAGAAGTGTACTCCACATTATCCATAAGACCATTACTTCAAATACAACTTAAATACCATATTATCTTGAGATAAGTTAAGTGGCTAGATTAAGTAGTTAAATAAGAGGAAGGTTTATCATTTGTTTAATCTGTTATTTTACCACCTCCTTTTCCTACAAAGCTAAGAATAATTCAGCTATTTTATTTGATCTGTGTGCTGTTTGGTTTGCCATTTTATAATAGTGACACATTTAGTTCTACTCCTTCCAGGTGTTAGGAATGCACTTCAGTACACAAAACGGCTATATTAAACTGATGCAAGCAGGAATGGCCTAGCATTGCATCTCTACTACCACTAGTAGGAAACAGGAAGGAAACAAGAGGAAACAGGAAGCTGGCATTTAGAGTGGTATTTATTAAATATATTTGGCTTGCATTGTTGGGCAGGTCAATAACAGGTGTTTCACCCCCCACATATTTTTACATACAAAAAGTTATTCTTATAAAGAGTAGTATTTAAGTTCAATTTTGTGTATGTGCACACACACAGAGGATTAAGGAAAGACGGGATTAATATAAAAAAAGTATTTCTAGCCTGTACAATTCACATTGCTCTCCAGCCTCCTGATGGGAAGCCTTCAGAAAACTAAGGCTTGGCAAAAGCAAAGGCACTCAAAAACCCAGCCCCACCACACTCCAGCATATCCTACACATACTTTCCAGAATTGCATGTAACTAGACAGCTGCACCACAACAGCTATTTTGCTACCTAACTCCATTTCTTGGCACAGAGAGGTGGAGAAGAAACATTCCAAGTTACATACAAATTGCTTTAGAGATGCATTACAGCTCTACTACATAATGCTATGATGGCTTAACTTCTCCAGGACATTTACCCTTTGGCAGGCTGTGCATCAGAAGCTAACCTGGCCTCTCTCCATATTCCACAAGATTAATGCACGTTTGCAGAAGCATAGGGGATAGAAATCCAATAAGCTTGTTGTCCCCATCCATCTTCTCAGTGAGAGAGACAGGGCCACTCCAGGTAGCAATTATAATGCTATTTTGCCAACAGAAAAGGATACTTCTCCATTTTGCTCCAAGGACCAACTAGTCACTGAAGCAGGTTCAGCAATAGCATCAAGACTTAACCCATGAAAATGCGTGTAGACAGATGCCACAGAAGTTTTCCCTCTTCACCTACCCACAGTTCTCTCCATTTGCAGGAGAGAGGAAAAGATGGGGGGAGAATTCGCAGCAGTTTCCTAGGATCTGGGTGACTGAAATTTGGCTGCATCCATTATAGCAGTAGATAGCAAAGCCCCAGGGCTTGGCAGGAAAATATTCACTGCTCTATTACCAACAGCAGACTTCAAGTGCCTTCTATAATGGAATGGCACAGAGTTCTTCTGGTAAGGGAAGGGAATAAAGCTGGATACATGCTTTCCATTGGGAATTTTGGTAGTCTACTCAGCAGAACAGCAGAAGTCTTTCTTAAGTCTACTTGACAGCCAGAGGGGCATTTCTTGATACTACTACAAGGCCCACAAAACATCTACTCCTAAAATTAGAAGGCTAAAGCATATTGAACAACTTTATGCAGCTGCCCACAGAGAGACCTTGGTGCTTTTAAAGTCCTGGCAGAGAGAACGTTTTCAAGAGCACTGGGCACAGTATTTTTTGTTTGAGATCAAATGAAGCTCTAAAATAGCTTGTGTCACTGGTACTATAGAATCATAGAATCTAGGCTGGAAAAGACCCTTAAAATCACCAAGTCCACCATTTACTTAACACTACCAAGTCCACTGCTAACCCATGTCCCTAAGAGACATGAAAGTGCCATTTCAGCCAGATCTTAGGCTCAGAGCTCTTCAGCTTTCCTTCTTCATATCTGGTTGCCACACACTCACAAGCAACAACAAGCCTCTTCAGCTTATCAAGGACAAACTCACTACTAGGCAGGACTCTCTCTGCTTCTGTCTGCCAGCCCCCATAAATGCCTAGATACTGTTCAGTATTTGTGCTTTTTGCTCTTAACCTCCAGAAGTGAAAGGAGGAAGCAGCATTTGGATTAATCTCTTTCTCCATCCACTACCACGCAACACCCTCTAAGCTAGTCCAGTGTTACTTGTTTAGTTACCTTCTTCTCTCTGAAATGAAGTTTGCTCTCAGAAGGCATGGCATCAAAATTATCTCAGCCCTCTATAACCGGTATAGCACTTCTATGGCTGTAATATTTTTAAAGTACATTTCCAACAGCATAGAAGAATTACTATTTAAAATACTCTTCCTCCTAAGAAGATGTGTCACAGAGCCAACAACCAGAATGAGAAGGCAGCAAGTATCTGATAGCATATACACTACCAAAATTTATTGGCAAAGGGGACCTCACCGATTTGGAAGAGCAGTGTATGCAATTCACTGTCATGTCATCAGAATTCTGTCACACAAACAGTAAGGATTCAGAAGAGAGCAAGTTTTCTTCAGGAAATCATGCTTCTTAAACTTACATGTATTAGCAACAGGAAATTGGCAAGGAGAACTGCTGGGATAGCATGAAATCGTGGCCTTAGCTGGGAATGCAATGTATGAGACGAAATCAGTGGTGCATCCAGTAGAGGATCATCTTCCAAACTCTGTGTTATTTCCAAGGAACCCTAGAACAGAAAGGGAGTGCAAACAATAGCAACAGATAAGCTCTAAAAGTAAAGTACAAAGGTTTAGGAATTTTCTGTTAGCAAATCAAGCCTTGAGGGGGAAAAAAAACCCACTAGGTTAATATCTTGAGACAAGCTCTTAAACTCTAGGTAAACTCTCATCACATCTTTATGTGATAACTCAGTCCCTTAGACATCCAACACTAATCTACTTCCTAGTATCACACTGAGTCTTCAGGAACTTTAGTCTTTAAAATGTATTACAAGTATTTGAGCTTCAACCATGAGAGATGCCAGAAGCATTAGCATATTTATGGGAAAAAGTAGAAAAAGTGACAAAGTCTCTCTCATGTACTTTATACGGGTACTGCAAAACTCTTTGTTGTTCTTACTTCCATCCAACTACAGTTGGAGGCAACAACACAGCTGCTCTGCAACAATAACAGTTCTGAGTGATTCAGCCTCTGATACTACTGACATGTCAAAAACACCCACAGCAGTAACTAGAACTGAACTCGGGCAAGAAAGAAGCAGCAGTTCACAGAGGGAAGAAGATGCTACCAAGTGCTGAGCAAGACATTCTCTGCCTACACTAGAGAGAATGCAGCCCACCCTTGTCATGTTGGAGCCAAGTATTAGGTCTTTGACTTCACATTCAGCTCAAATGTAGTATCTTTTACTAAGTAGAAGGTAAAACTAAGTATGGGTGGAGGGGAAAACCTTGGACAAGAAACTTGCCCCACAGCTATGCATCCCTGCTCCTTTCAGGCCAGGACAAGGTCATTTAATACATATTAAGAGGAACATACACCGGCACTACGATGGCCAAAACTGCCACAGTTTCTCTCTTAGCTTCTTGTTACGTCCCTTGCTTCAGAAGATAAAGCAACTCAAGATTTCCACTCTAGTTTTGACAGCTCTTATCCTTAGTGATACCAACCACAGCCCAAGGGCAAACCTCATCCCACTCCAGATTTCTGACTATTCACACATGCCAGAGGTCTCTGGGCTATTTACTGTTTTATAAACTGAGGACTTCTCTTTGCCATGAGAGAAGACAGCATAAGCCCCAAGACAAATGAAGCACACCATCCTTCTAGACACTAGCACAGGAAGAGAGGGATTAGACCTAGGTTTATACTTTATGTCAATAAGGACAATGTAGATTGTCTCCCCCGGTGTTATTTCACCTGCAGACAACTGCTACAGTGAAGGAAGTAGTCATCAAGGGTTCTTTCAGTCAACAACCAGTTTTATTTTAGAACTGTGAACACTACACTTGCCCTACCACACAGGAGTGTGAACAGACCAGCCTCAGCTATTTGATCCCTTTTAATTAGGCTAGTTTTTAACCGTAAATGACTCTTACTGAAATACCTGCCTGGTAAGATGACCTTTTACTGCACATCTAAATGTTTACAAATGGCACTCCTCTTATGTCACTGATACAAAATCCAGAAGTAAGAGAGCAAAGATACCCTCTCTCCCTTGTTTGCTTGTTTTCACAGGCCAGGTATAATGTCAAGCTCTGAAGGCAAGGACCAACACTCCAGCAGCCAAGGCATCTTGCCTTATTCTTTAGATCACACATCAGTAAAAAATTCATTACTATGAGGGTGGAGAGACACTGGAACAGGTTGTCTGGTAAAGCTATGGATACTCCATTTCTGGAAGTGTTCAAGGCCAGGCTGGATGGGGTTTTGAGCAACCTGGTCTAGTGGAAGGTGTTCCTGCCCATGGCAGTGGGGTTGGAAACAGATCTTTAAAGAACCTACAACCCAAACCATTCTATGATCACAGAATCAATAGCAGGGTTAACGGCTCACATCTCCCACAAACACAGCAATTCTCCTTAGGACAATATCCTTTGTCTCATGGGAACAAATGATTCTCCATTTCTGCAAAACCATGAGAGATCAGGGCACTCCTTCACAGACACAGCTTTATCAGAGCTTTGACCACGCTACTTTCTCCACAAGACTGGCTACAATCCATCTTTGCATCCTAAAATACAGCTAGTATTAGGAAGCACCAGATGACATAATCTCTTTAAATAGGCATTATTACAGACAACACGGAGAGGAGGGGAATTAAAGCATGGGATACGATGCATGTCAATCTGACATTAAGAAAATCTAATAAGTGTCCTAATTAGAGCAAACACAGGTTTCATTTTATTAAGATGAGCCAAAACCACACCTGTCAAAAGCCAAAATGCCTTAAATACGGACTTGTTTGGCACTGCTGCTGAGCACAAGGTTAAAGCTTCAGCCACTCGGCTCCCTGATCCACTTCCACAATGTGACAACTTCCACAGCAGCCCAGCACCAGAAGGAGGAGGGCAGGCAGGAACAAGCCACAGGCAGCAAGCCTTGCCCACGCAGGCTTCCAGCTGGGGCGGGAAGAAACATCCAAACACAAAAACGCCGTGGTCATGCCAGCGAACAGCACACAATCCAGAGATGACACTGACAGGATCCGCCTATGTAAAAAATAACCCAGAAAACCTGAAGAAGATACACGAGCAGCCTCCATTAGAGGCTAATAATCTCGATTAAAAAAAAAAACAACCCAGGCCCAAATGCCTCGGGGATATTTCAAGCCCGGCTGGGGAGGGGCAGCGCGGGGAGCGAGGGGCCGCGGCGGCCTCCGCACTTCCGAAAGGGCCACTGGGGAGGCGCCTGGGCCGGCGGCTCCCCCCGGAAGAAGCAGATAAAGCCTCGGGCACCCGGGACGGAAAACAGCCTAGAAGAGGCGGAAGGAACAGACGGCACGGAACACGAGGCGCTCGCCCGGCGGCGCCCACCCTCAGCGGCAGCCCGGCCGCTC
>VZTD01004799.1:2397524-2409604 GCA_013397725.1 Rhagologus leucostigma
CTGGGGCTGGGGCTGGGGCTGGGGCTGGGCTCCCGTCCCGCCGCCGCGGCACAGGTCCGTGCCCCCAGCCCGCCGTGGGGTGCCGCGCTGTCCCGTGGCCATGTTCGGTGCAGCTCTCTCGGCAGCCCGCGACTGAATTCAAAACGGGGACCAGTTACAGCAGGCTCCGGGCTGGTGTCCCTGCGGGGCCGTGGCTCGGGAGGCAGTGCTGGGAGGGGAAAGTACCCCAGCAGCGGATGGTTGGCCAAAGTGTGGGGGTAAAGGCAGCGTAGTGTTGCTGTCAGCTTGCAGTGAAGAATATTGTCCCATCTCCAATTGGTCTTGCAGGGACTTCTTGAGGAAAGGATGGAGTCTATGCAGCTAGTTACTGTTTCCAGTGGACCTGGTTGCCCCTTCAAATCACGAAAAGTTTTAGCATGCATAAGGCACTTTGTAAGTTTTCTAAGATATTTCTGCCCCAGTTATATATTTTGTGAAGACACATGTTTTCTTTAAAACGTGTCCTTGCTAATTTAATTTTTTAACCCTTTATAATTAACCCACACTGAGACAGACTGTGGCCACTCACAGTGTCCACACTACTCACTTCATGGATCTCTGTCTTACTGACACTGACAGCCTTGTGTATTCTAGATACTCTTCAACCACTTAGTTGTGTTTGGTTATTCTTTGGCAATCTTTGTTAGCTTCTCTGACATTTTTCAGCTATAACGTTTCTGAAATGCGAAGGATCAGAATGACACAGGGTTCAAGCATGTGCAAAGTATGACTTTCCAAAGCATCGTATTTGTTATCTGTTGTGTGCTCTGTTCATCTGCTAATGTTTCTTAACCTTCTGTTTGTTCTATATTAACATCCCTTAACCTTCAGCTAATGCTAGTGAGGACTCTGAAGAGGATCAAACCTGTAACTGGGGTCTGAAAGACAGGCAAGATTGTATCCTCTCCAGGTTGTAATTGTTCTACGTGTACTATTTAAGAAAAGCCAGGACTGTCACCCTGAACAGCCGCAGTGGCTCTACCTCTCCTGAAAGCATGTCAAAGTGCCAAGAGGTGAAAATTTCTCTTGAGGTATGAGCTTCTTCAAAGAAGAAGTTCCAAGTTTTTTATTGCCGTTTCTGTGACTTTTCTTGACTATCTTTTTCTAGAAAAAATACTCAACTGAAACCTCACATCCAGAACATTTACATTCATCACTTGCATTCATTTGTTCTTGTTTTATACAGATATACACATTTAATGAACTGGACAACTATCTTAAATCAAAAAGAAGCTTTAAACTTGCTGGTTTGACAAGATAAAGTCCAGCTCCTGTGATAAGAGCATGCTCTATTCCAGTTTCTCCACCTAAATGTTCCTTTTTCCCCCTCCTTATTGTGATTCCTCTTTTTTTTCTTTCCGGACAAGAACACAAATCCTACTGATCAGCAAGCAGAGGACAAAAGTTTTCAGTGACAGTGAAGTGAGGCCACAATTTGCTGGTTGCTGTTGAAGTAATTAGCATTACTTTTGTAAGGTGTTCTGCCTTGCCAAGGAGGTACCTTAGCAGGTGTGCTCGACACCTACACAGATCTAATAATCATCAGAGTTATTAAGGGTGGTTCAATAGATCAGTCTGCGACTTGATTGTGCAATTTTTACAAAGGTGCTGTGTGACTGCCAGAACTTCCCATTCCTTTGTATGACTATACAACTTACCTGCACAGGGCCTTTCCTTGAGCTTTTCCTCAACCTGAAAAGCATGAAGTCTTTATCTTCTGTTTGTTTTGCAAGGACTGACAGTGTCTGTTCTGGAATAACCAGAAATGCTAATGTGTAGTGTGTTGTACCTAGTCCCACAGCCAAGAAGCTAATAACAGTGCCAGCTAATGACAATGGCTAGAATATGTTTTTTTACTATAAATACATTTATATTGATTAAAAATATTTTACAGCCATTAATTTTTTTAAATAATTAAAATAGCATTATTTTTTTTAAGAATTAACAAAAAACCCACACCAATAAAAAGACGTCTTTCACAAAAATTTATATATGACCTCATGCTGCTTAGCTACTTTTGTTTTCATTTATGACCAACAGCACACTTACTTCTCGTTTCCTCACATTTTGTTGTCTTCCTTATATGCATGCTTAGGAATGCACACACTTTTTTGTCCTTTAATCAGGGGAGTTTGGATTCTGAATTTGGCAAGGATGATATTTGAGGGGAAACAGTAGAGGAGAAGGAGATTTAAATAAAAAAATGAAGGGACTTAGAAGAGTTGTTCAAAGTGTTAGGAACCAAGAAAGCTAAAGTCAGGGATTTGATTAATCACTTGGATACATAGGTTCAAGTAACTACCTTTTTTCATCAGCATAATAATTTAGGTTGTGGAAGTACTCCTCCTTCTGCTGCCTGTCTCTATAAAATACTATAGGTTAGTCTTAATCTCGGTTTTATCCTTTTTCTTCAGATATGTAATACATTGTATCAGCACAGTGCTATTTAAAAAGTGAACACAATTGCTGCTAAGTAGTAGCCATTCCTCTGTGCTTGTTCGAAGATAATTTTCTAATAATCTCTGTTTATTCAGAGATTTAGAAATTCGGTCTACTGTATAATCCATTACTTCAAAGTGCTATATACTGTTATACTTACAAAACACCTCTGTTCAATGTCTTGCATACATATATGCAGTGTGTGTGAGACGTGCCATTAGAAAAGTGTTTAAGATAAAATCAAAAGAACAACTTCTTCTAACTAGAATTTTAGAATCCTAAAGTCCCTAAAATCCTAAAATCCTAAAATACATTTATTAGCACTCATTTGAATAGGTATAGTATTATATATAATTGTAAACCTTGTTTCTACTGAATGGAAAATGAAGAGTTCTCAATGGATTAGTGAAGAGCGCAGTTAGGGAAAAAAATTACAAGTTTAAATATTTGAAGTGCATAAATACTTACTGTGTACAACACCAGTTAACATATTTAGAAGTATGTGGCTGCCAGTTTCAACTGGTTTACCTAAAACATGTATGTAATCTTTATAGTAGTAGTCCACTCTTGTTCTACTAGATCATGCAATCTTTGTTTTGGTTTTGATATATCATTTTAATTACTAGATTCATAGTATTTTTTTACAGTGAGAGGTTTTAGTGATGTAGCTAGGTTTTAATAAAGTAAGATTCTCTTCTTCCCAATTCCTGTTCCATCTTCCATCAAATTTTGCAGATAGTCTGGCTCCCGAAGGATGCTCTAATGCTGAGTAGTCCAAAAAATTAAATTATTAAGTTATTAAATTATTTCCACTGCAACTCCATCGGTAATGATGAAGGTATCTGATAAGGGTAAAATAAAAAGATGTGGTATGGCCCAACAATGTTGTGCTGCCCTTAGGGAAAGCTCTACTTAGACATTAGATACACAGGAGCAAATGCTCTACTTAGGCACTACCTTTGCCATATCAGTAATAATTACAATATTTGGGGACTAGCTGTCACAATTGTATCCTCACAAAGAGGTGTAATATCTACTTTTCTTCCTCTCAGTTTCATTTAAATTTTGACATGAATGGAAACAGGATTGGGCTCACAAACTTTTCCACATTCAACTATAAGATATAATTATTATTACTGTTTCTTTTTCGTACTACAAGTACAATTAGTGCTTAAACTGTGTTCAGCTCTATGTAAAGAACACAGTCTCTGCTCTGAGAATACGGGGTTGTGACAGATCCCAGCTTTACTAAAAATACAAATGGGAAGTGCAAAGGTAAAAATAACAGTAGAAAATTTTATTTGCATGAATTGGTTGTAGTAGTCCTGAAAGCCATACTGCCGTAATTGCAGTCTATCTTCTAGCCTAATATTACAGACACTTCAGAAGTACTCATTTTATTTCAAGCTTCTGTAAGTTTTTTAAATCTTGTGGAGGTTAAAAAACCAGTTCACTGCTGAATATGTTTAATACAAAGAAACCTTTCACTCCATGTATAGTTTCAGATTTTCACATCATGCAAACGTAAACTTTTTGCATTGAGCAGCACAGGGCTATTTATACACGGTAATCATGTAATCAAAAACTGCCACTTGCTATGCAAGTATTTTTCTTTTGCTTTGTAAGTAAAATGCCCATTAAAAATTCTGTGGCCTTTAAATGCAAGCTATTGAAAAGAGAAGAATGTAACACTGGTATTGATAAAAACTCTTTCAGTCTTTCACCAATTAATGTACAAATTTGAATGCTGGACGCTTAGTTGGCCATGAGTTACTTCAGCTAATCTATTAGTACAAATCATTTGGCAAAACTTCTTGCATGTCCGTAATGAAGTCCAGAGATAGGACTGATGAAAATAGGTAGATAATACAGCTGTAGAGAGAGATTTTTGACTGCTTTGTGCAAATGAGACAAAGAGCAAAATAATAGCAAAGAGAAAAAATGTGAAAAACAGAATGGACACTCTTGACTACTTTTTAAAATTTTACTGATTTTCCAGATATAGTAAAAAGCAAACAATTTGAGGTTAAGGAAAAGATACAACTTTTCAATTTCATATCTATTTTTAGAAATATACACTAGAAGCATAAAAGTTCAGAATTAAGTATCACAATGTATCTTACTTTGTGCTAAATATGAGTTTGAGTTTTAAATGGTTTAGCACTTAAGCAAATGCCTAATTTGCAAGGTGAAAAGTACTCCCTCTGCAGAGTAATTTTTTTCACATTCTTCTGATTTTTTGAAATCATGTTTCTGTTTGCATCCTGTTATAAAGCTGTCACAATATGGCAAGCATTTATTTGAACTCTATAAAGGGACACAGAGAGCTTTTTCTGAAAATATTTGAGTTTAGATTATATATTTTCTAGGATGATTTTCATTAAAAAATAGGAATATTTAAGATAATTACCTCAGGAAAACTACTGATAAAATTGAAGTAAAGACAGAAGATGAAATTTCGAGGAAAAATTAGTTGGTTTTCTCCCACACACACATTTTTTTCTCATTTTCCTAAATAGTTTGTCTGAAAATCTTAAAATGAACTTGTCAAAAGCTAGGTTGTGTAAATTAACTTTTTAGGCTGTATGGTTAAATATTAACACTACAACAAACATTCTTTTGAATATTTTAAGTTCTGAAGTTACTTTTTTTTTTTACCTCAGTATCATAGTCTGGATCCCAATGTTCTTTTGCATAGAAATATTTGGCAAGGGACTGTCCTTGATACCAGTGAAAATTCTACTCCAGGAACACAATAATAAACTATTCATTCTATGAGCACCTGTTTGTACCAGAATTATTGGACTAAACGTTTTCATACTTTTGTCTTTGACTTAAATTTTCCCTTAATTTTTTTCAGTTTACTGTGAGTTCAGTTTTAATATACATTCTGCATAGCTACAAGTACTGATCCTGAGCTATTTTGTTAAACAATGAGTTTGCAGTACTTCTAGTCTTTCTTATACACACAGAAAAGGTTACCACAAATGAAGATTTACTCAATTTCTGGAACAGCAGCATGATATGCTTTTCACTTTCTATGAACGACCTCTCTGCAAAATTATGTGCAATAACTAGACCTATGGGATTGTTATGCTATGCCTCCCTGAATATAACATTTTAATATTTTAATGTCTTTGATTTCCTTGCCTCTTTGTACAACAAAAGAATATGTACAATGTGTGAAGTATATCCCACTTGCTTTTTCCCAGTCCACAGCATTTTTCATTTTCACTGAATGTCCCCTCAAGCTATGTAGACTCTGCAAATACTGTTCCTCCTGTCTTGTTTATATGCATATGAAACAGTAAATATTCAGATTGATGCCTTCAGCATGCTATGTCACTTTTCACAGTGCAAATTGCTCCCAGTTACTGTTCTTAGGTAAGCTCACAATGAGCATGACTACAGGAAATTGATGATTTTAACTTTTGGTTTGCAATAGGCCAATCCTGGATACCCAGGACTACCGAAAAGAGTCCATCCCTCTGTCTCGTCGTGCATTCAGGAAGCACTAGATGGCAGTACATCAGTTGTTTAAATGTAATTTTAATTGATGAGCTGTAGCCGTTTTTTTCTGAGAAAGGGGTGTGTTGGTTGATTGACCTGGTTAGGACTATCTTGCAATATTGCTGTTAGAGTGGGGAATATGACGGAGGAGAAGTACACGGACTTTGATGGGCTTGCATCTAATAGATATAGTATTATACCTTACAGTTATTATCTATGAAGAAAACGACTTTCGCTCCATTTTTCAAGAAAACAATATTTTGACAAGTTAAACAAGTATGACAGAACATAATAGTAAAAAAAAGTCTTTTCTACACTCTTATAAAGTAAAACAATCAGGAAAAAACCCCAATTACTGTCTACGACACATTGTTTGCTAAAATCTAAATGTTGCAAATAAGTCCATTTTTTTCTGGTGTAGGCTGTACACAAAAATAGCTTATTTCAGTACTGTATAATTCTGTGTTAAGGATGAAGCTCCTCATCAGCTTTGCACGTTGCTGATTGGAATAGTCCTAACTTTTCTCACGACATCCTTGCTGCAGGTTTCTGCTGCTACCTTTGCATCATGTCTGAGTGATCGCATGGCTACAAAGTGAAATCTGATAATTTTTGATGGGCTTTCTTCTGGTTTGGTGAATGGAACACACTCAGTATAGAGACCTGACTGCCTTATCCAGTGCACAGGAAGCAACACAAGTCTGCAGGTGTGAGAGTAGGAGTTGGTCCACCTCTTTCACAGTCATCTCAGGGATACACTATATGTGAAATCCAAACCTTTGCAAACTGGGCCTTAGATCTACTCATCAGGATATCTACTTTGCATCTTCGTAGTCTGCAGTACAAATATGAATCATAGCCATGACCTATATTTGCTTCCATTCGTAACTTTTACTTGAGCTAGGACTTTTTGGAAGCTGTAATCTAGCAGGAACACAGCACTGACCACAGGGACCTGGCTTCTCCATCAAGTAGAGTTCAAAAGCATCATACTATTTGCTTTTTATGTGGCCCTTCTTTTCCAGAAATAGGATTAGAGTACTTAAAGTCTGTTTACCTAGACTGTGTGTCGTATCAGGTCCTTTTGGAAATTATGCTATATCTGGTTTTCAACACTGAGAAAACAGTTCTTAGTTACTAATTCTCCTCATCATCATTATAAGGTCCATGAATTTTACAGAATAAATCTTATCCCTTTACATATTTTCATTAAGTATGTGTCATTCTTAGTGCTCCAACAATTGTTCACACAGGAGAATAAATGCTAGAAAAGACTAAATATTTTAATCCATGCTTAATTGTATTTAACTGATTTTGGTCACAGTACAATTTCTCTTTGATAGCAGCTGCTTTGCTATTCCTTATTTCACAATCCCAATTTACATGTTTTATTTTTTCTCTCTCTGCCTACTCTCCAGTACATATTCCTCTGCAATCTGGTCCCTTTCTCAGTCTGCTGCATGCACTTTCCTGCATTTCCTTTTCACATTACTTTTCAGTGTAATTCTTCTCAAGTGCAGTCATATCCTTAGCTCAGTGGTTCTCTGAAACTTTAAATATTCCATGCTTCTGAAGCAAGAAGAAGGAGTTTCTTCCACTAGAGTGAGGCCTTTTAAGATTAGGCAATGCTGGATAATGTTGATATTAGTGCTAGTGTCGTACACAAAAGAATGTAGTAATAGCTAGTGTCTGTATTGAACACAAGTCCTGTCATGAATTCCACAAAGGTTCTTGTGGATTTGTTTAGATACAGGGGCCTGGGTTGTACAAACGTCTATCGCTGGATGGTAATGTTACTGGAGGTGAAATGCACAGGAGAAAAAATGCATGTGTGCCCTCAGGTATTTTTGATAAATGCATACTTATTTTTACATAGATTTTGTACATAATTTACTCACAACTCAATTCAGGAAGATACAAATATAATGGATAACCTAACAGCTAACAAAGTGAAGAAGCACATTGTTTTTCTGTTTGAAGCAATAGGAGTACAGAGAGGTACTTAAGTATTCAAATCTAGTCCCCTCCTTTCCTCTTCCCTCTTCATGGAAAGAATCCCAGCCTCAGCAGCATGTCCTCATAAGCATTCTACCCAAATCCTTCAGAAGCTATGACTTCTAATATCTTAAACAAGAGTAAATGTTCTTACCACCTTATTTATTTGTCTTTCTTGGAGACATCTTCCTAACCTATGTTTGTCAATTAAAAATAAGTAAGAACTTATATCAATGTCCTCTGTGGCTAAACCTAAACCAGATTTCTTCTAACATGACCACGTCAGCATAATGCGTGATCCCTTAAAGATGCTAATTTAAACACCACGTATGTATTCAGTCACATTGACTTCTACCAGGATTAGTTATTCTATTTGTAGGACCATGTAACTTGGGGGACTATCTTGCAAGCAAGCAGAGCTCTGCTAGCATAACTTCATTTTCACTGGATGTAATTCACTGATGGATAGTATCGGGGTTTCTGTATCAGTAAACTACTTCTAGTGTCAATAGATCTGAAGAACCATGTGATCCTAAGTAAGTGTTGGCCACATTCCTTTGTAACTCACTAAAACAAGTGGGGAAGTGCTAAGAGTTATTATAGGCACAGCCTGAAACATGACAGGAAATTTTCTCAGTAAATGCAGTAATTCGAATTGCTGCAGCATAAACAAAAATGACATCTGTTTCATCATAGATAAGATACATAGCCCATTTCCTTTCAAAACTACACACATACACCCACAGACATACATAAATAAGTTTTTTCTCTGGAAGTTCTTTTCTAAGAAGAGGTATTGGATCAAGCAGAATCCCATAAAAATCTAGACATTGTATTTAAAGGATGTGTTTTCTCATGGTTATCTAGACATTGTATTTAAAGGATGTGTTTTCTCATGGTTAGAGATACAAGCTGTTTTGCCATAACCACATAATGCAGCTTGGATGAAGTAGTTTTTTGCTTCCACTGTTTAAGATTCCTTTTGAAATTATTGAATTACAAAGACATAATTTTCAGGGAAAAATATAGAACCTTGCCTTATTTGTTTCTTTCTGATGCTCTGCATCGTAAGTTAACTGAACTAATGTTGAACATTTGGCTCTGAAGCCAAAACAACACTGCAAGAAAATGAGAGAAGTCACAGGTTGGAAATGCTTAATGTTCATTTAAGAATAAATGTTTGTGCTGGTTTTGGTTGGGGTAGAGTTGATTTTCTTCACAGTGGCTGGCATGGAGCTGTGTTTTGGATTTGTGCTGAACACAGAGGTGATAACACAGAGATGTTCTTGTTATTGCTGGGTAGGGCTTTCACCGAGCCAAGGGATTTCCTGCCTTTCATTCTGCCATGCTGGAGAGGAAGCTGGGGGTGCATGGGAGGCTGGGAGGAGACACAGCCAGGACAGGTGACCCCAACTGACCAAAGGGACATTCCCACACCATATGATACTATGCTCAGTATATAAAGTCGGGGGAAGAAGGAAGAAGGGGAGGATATTTGGAGTGAGAGTGTTCGTCTTCCCAAGCAACCATTACATGAGATGGGGCCCTGCTCTCCCAGACACGGCTCCACACCTGCCTGCTGTGGAAACCAACAGCTGCTCTGAAATGTTCACAGAGCTCGACTTGGACACAAGCACTTTGTACCCTTGAGAATTTGGCTTGTACCCGTGAGAACAGAAGCAAAGAAACCAAAACAATGGCTCAAGAACTGCAGCTGCTCAAGGGATGTTGTTATTAGCTTAGATTTGTTTTCTAATAGGTGGTGGTTGCAAGCAACCAATACTTTTGAGGGGTGTCAATGTAGAAACCAATGCGGACACAGCACGACTGCCAAGGGACTGTATAAAAGTAGACTTTGTAGAATAAAATGAGCCTTTTGCCTTCTGAATGGAGTTGGTGTGAGTGATTAGTGAGTGTCTCGTCCATCTCAACAGCGACAGCCTGCCCATGGGAAACAGTGAATTAATTCCTCGATATGCTTTGCTTGTGTGTGCAGCTTCTGTTTTCCTTCTTAAACTGTCGTAATCTCAACCCACAAGTTCTCTACCTTTCAGCTTTCTGATTTTGTCCCCAATCCTACTGTTGGGGGAGCGAGTGAGTGGCTGCCTGGGGCTTGGCTGCTGGCTGGGGTTAAACCACGACAACAATGTTGTTAAACACTTCTGCTGTGTTAGCACGAGGCAGAACCTGCGGCAGCCTACCAGCCTGTAGGATCTGTATGCAAAGAGTGTACAAAGCCCCTCAGCTTCCAGACTAGCTCAGAAGTTTACAACAGTCTCGTGTGGACCCTTAAACACAACACAGTAGAATTCACTTAGGTCTTACGGATCATTAGAAGTTGGGATCATTGTTTTACAAAGTGACATGTCCAGGAGTTTACTTTGAATTATAGAAACCTGGAAGTGTGATGTGACAGTCATCATCCACTCTCAGATCTACTGAGGTCACATCTGCTTATGAACTCAGACCTCGGTGATGCTATGCGACATGGAACCAGCTGAATTTTAAACCTCCTTTTCAGAGAGCATTATTGCTGGCTGGCTCCTTTGGAGCAGACTTCCCTGCAAGCAGGTTTTGTTGTGTATTTAAATCTTTTAACAAGTACCTTGTCTTCTCCAATACAACCCAGAGGCAAATCTAGTTATCTCTCGAGAAGAGACAAATCCAGCAGTTACAAAGCACAGACTTCATAAAACCAGGCACTGCCAATTGTGATTATTTAATTTAGAAAAACCTCCAGTGGAAACCTCTTGAAAAAATTTTGAAGTGTTCCCAAATCAAACATCACTGTAGTGAAAGAGGATTGGTAAACTGAGAAAACTTAAAATGGCATTTTCCAAGTGAGGAGTATTATTGGAGATTATCAAAGATGAAAATTATAGATTAAAATACATTTCGTTTTAATAGCCAGTGATTTTATTAGAAACACTGATGAAGGCTTTCAGTATCCATCTATAATATTCTTCACCCAAAACACACCTGCCATTTTGTTTTGCCTCCTACTTGAAATATGCTGTCCTCAAACTCTTCTCTTGCTTAGAAAAATAGTGCTGGTCAGTTATTAGTAGATTTATTACTTTAGAGATACTATTCCAATTTAAAATCTCTTACTCCAGTGAAGAAGCATTTTAATTTTACAGACACTATCAGATTTAAATACCTGAATTGTGTTCAGCTTGCTAAATTCATTGTCCACTACACAATCTTCAAAATTTGGAAGTAATTTACAGAGGTTTAAATATAGTAAACTCTTCTCTAATGCCCCAAGTCAGAAGTTGCTAAATGTAGTATTCTTGATCATTGCTTGAATTAGTGTTGTTTACAAAGACACGCTCGAAATAGATCCCTGTTCGTTTTTCTTTTTGCCACTTTGCATTACGAGGCTACTTTGATCAACGTCAGCAACGCTTGCAAAGCACAGGAGGCCAGCTGTTTTGAGTGGCAGTGCTCCTGCTGGACTTGATCAAATAAAAGCCGATGAGATCCAGCTGGTCACACCGAATCAGAGCCTGTTCAACTCCTCTGTCCCGAGCAGAGTTTTTTTTGCACTTCTGCTCTTCCCTTCGGCCCCTGCTCGAGCTGGAACCACCTGTATGAGCTGGTGTCGGGCCAGCTCCTTGGCTGGCCTGCGAAGATGCCCATGTCCTTCACAGCGTGCAGTTGCGAGTGGATTTTCTCACTGAGGAGACCTGAGACCACTTTCATTTATTATTTTTTTTTTTTTCCCTGGGACAGAGCACTTGTGTGTCCCCAGGCGAGCGCCCCAAGCCATCCCCGCTGGTGCTGAGGACAGCCTGACCCGGGCGCTCCGCGGGACGTGTCGCTGCTCAGGGCAGCTGGGGGTGTCGCTCTCCGGCCGTGCCCTGAGCCACGGCTTTTCTGGGAAGCAGGAGACACGCACTTGGGCGCTAGACCCTGGCTCATCCCACTCGAAGGCCACGCTTCTTTCAGCAAAGGGCAGCAGCGTCTCAGCCTCCTCTTCCTAAAGTCCCTGGGTCAAGGCTGTCCCACCGCCAGGGCGGCAGGCTGCGCCGAGGCGGCCGCTGCGCACCGCGGGTAGCGGAGCCGCCGCCGCCACCGCAGCAGCCACCGCGCGG
>VZTD01004799.1:2410061-2465355 GCA_013397725.1 Rhagologus leucostigma
GCTCCCGCGGGCGGGCAGCGCTACCGGCACCCCCGCCCCGCCGCCTCCCCGTGCGCCTTCCAGCTTGTGGGGACAGGCGGGCTTTTTCCACCTCCTCCCCCTCACTCCTTCTGCTTCCTCCATATGTGGTCCCAAATTACTCCTTGTTTGACTCAGCAGTCGTGCTTATCTCACTCCCGGTTTTCTGGTTATTTAGTTAAACATCTTTTTTAGTGGCAGTGCCCAGGCAATGCACTCCAGGCAACCATCTCCAGCTGCATCTCAGCTGGGCTCAGTCCTTTCGCAGGCTCCAGTTCAGTGCAACTTCATCCTGTGCCTTCGGGAGGTAGATTTCAGGCACGCTGTGGGTGAGGTTCTTGAGAACAAATCGAAGGAAACCAGGTGCAGACAGCTCTGACCCAACTGGTGAAATGGTAAGAGAGACTCCAGGCGGACTGGCACTTCCCAAAAGAGAAGGCATATGACTGATGGTTTTGTAGGCTTCATTTCCTTAAAACAAAGTCATCCTTTGTGACAAACTAATGAAACTTCGGCAAATTAATTTACGCTTCATGAGAGCTCCTCCATCTAACCCAGGCTTCTTGGCAGCTCTTTACGGATGACTGCGATCACTTTTCTTTTCCTTGCATAGCTGTATTTGATGTGTACGTAGCCTGTATACGTATGCAGATAAAGAGACATCAGTATCTGATGCATTGCTTTGGGATGTAGAAAGTTGCAATGAAAGTGTTCTATCTTGAACTTGATAAGTCAGTGGTATAATTAAATGCTGGGTCTCTTCCTTATAGGTTTTTGGTGTTTTGAATGTTTTCTGCCTATAATTTCTGCCTATATATTTCTGCCTGATTTCTGTCTATAATTTTTTGGAATTCTGATCGCAGCATATGTCACATAATGTAGAAAAGTAACATTCAGTCTAAAGGAGTTTTCTAGATAGAATGTGTTTCTTTTACCTCTGTGAAGTAGCATATGTATGTGCTGAATAGCATGCAACTTGGGGTTTTTTTGGTTGATGCAGAATTCCTATCTGTTATTTGTCCCTTTTCAGTAATGCATTGTATAATTTTCAAAATTGAGCATGAAACGTTTAATTCATATCATAGTTTCATGGTGCACTGTAGTAAGTTGGTAGTAGTTAAGAGTTCTGTGGATGGATGTTACTTGGTTAATGAATGTTTCAGGGAGACTTTTTACGTTCCTTTGTTGTTTGATGCAGTTTTGTATTGTTTTGCTCCAAAATTTTGTAGCTAGTTTTGGGATAATGAAAAATGAAACCAGCTACTTGGCTTTGCACTATTTCAGTGCACAGAACATAGAGGTCTAGGTTAAAATCTTAAATTATTGTTGGATTTTTCTTTAAGCTTTTTTAGACATGCCCAGTTAAAAAGTTTCAGGTATAGTAGAAGAGAGGTTGCAATTAGATGAGTCACTGAATATGTTCAGTTTGACTGTGCTTACCTATTGCTAGTAAGGTTGAATTTTCTTTTGAAATCAGATCTTTGATGTAGCAGGGTTTGCGGCCCCACCAAGTGACTTCATAAGCCTTTGCTTATTTCCAGCATAGAGGTTCAGGAATCAGTTACAATACTGTAGAATAAAGATGCGAAGCATTTTCTAAGTGCTACAACAACACAGATTGCTTTGTAAGAGCAACGTTGTGATTGTAAACAGGAAACTCATTGGTTTGGTTTGGCATGAAAAGCCCGCTTGCTGTTTGGACAGTCTGAGTGACTGAGGAGCGTGTATAACAATTTTTCTGCAGAAGTTAGTGTTTGTAGAACTTGGGTATGTCTTACAGAAAGATTTAATTGTAGCTAGAGTTAATGATTTTTCACACTGCTTAGTTCTTCTCTTGCTATTTCGAGTGGGATTTTGAGAGTAAGAAAAATTAAGAGGCTGGTCACTTATGTACATTATGCTTTTCAAAACATTGAGTGAATCTACAAAACTACCTAATTTTTCTCAGTCACCCGTGTCTTATGCTGCTGCTAGGGAAAGCCTGGATAGTTACAGTAGTCGTTGTGTGGTCTTCCTGTCAGAGGAGAACTAGGAACCGTGTGAAACAGTGAGTGAGGTCCAGGTAGAAGTGCAGAGAGGAGCTCTTACGTTACAGGCAGCAAAGGCATTAAGAGACTGGGATGATGGTTGCTGCTTTCTGCCATTGATCTGTATAGGCACTAGGTCAAAAGTTTCCCAAACTTTAACTCAGCCCTCACTTCAGCGCTTATTAGAAATACTCTAGAGTATTTATCCACTAAATAAAATAATATTCACAAAACCGGAAAACGTCTTAATATTTTCTTTAGTAGAGATTATTGTTAGCCTCTGTCAATGCCACTAGTGTTAGTTGCCAACTTACTACTTCCGTGGGAATTCTACCTATTCCTCTACACCTTGGGTAATAGGGAAACCAAAATTGCTTGGAGTAAAGATGTAGTTTCAAGTGCAAATCTTCTTCTCCCCAAGATGAAGGTAAACTAAATAAGAAATGACAACACTGGAGATTAGACAGAAGTATTAACTTTATTTTTTAACTCTTTCTTTCCAGATGTACCAAACTTTGCCATCAGAAGCCCTTGGATCTGAAAGATGATAACACTGAAATTCACTGTCCTATTACAGTAAATCCATGGCACATGAAGAAAGCTTTTAAAGTTATGAATGAATTAAGAAGGTATTACTTCATTGTATACATCTGTCTGGAGTCCATACTTCATTTTTACTTTCATTTGCATTTATTAAGTTAATAGTAATAGTGTGTTTATTAAGAACATGCAATTTCAGAAGTGTAGCTGATGAGAAGTATTAAATATACAACGAAGTGATAGCTGAATGATAGCCATGTGATGATAGCTGTAATGTATGCAGTATGTTTTTGCACCTGATAAGTTAGTCAAAACTAGTTTTATGAGACTTGAAAAATACTTACAGGTTGTATTTAAGGAGTTACAGCTATTGATCCTGTCTTGTACGTAGTTGATCCTGGATAGATGAAAAGTGACTCTGGTTGAGCCTTAGGCTCTTTGTGTGCCTGTTGTTGATTTTTGTGGTAGGCTGTGAACCAGAAAAATGCTAAAATTTTCTAGTCTGGAGACATAGGTCACAGTATAAACCAAGTGACTGTACGTTTTCTTAGTTATCATTTGCTGGCCCCCTGAGAGAAATTGATGACCTCCCAAATCAAATGTTGAAAGTAACTTTTCTCAATAAAGTTTTGTAAGACTTTGAGGGATACTACCATCAGTTTCAGCAAAACTGGGAGGCTGGTGCTGATGGTGTTCTTAGCATCCATATTGATTTATATTTTACATATGAGTAGGTGAAGTGATGTTGAAAACTGTGACAGCTGGTAATTAGAGCTCACAACTGAGCTCTGGAAATCAGGACTCACAGCTATCACTGACAGTAATTCAGTGCTATAACTAACAGCAACAATAGAGAAATTAAATAAATAGAAATACTTCTCTAGCAGAGACAGTACTGGGGGCTGTGAAAATCCAGTAGTTCTTTGTTATTTCCCATATAAAATTAAAAATTGGAGAGGCTTCACCAAAAAGAAACACAGCAACCGATATCCTTTTAAAGTATGCCTCTGCCTTTGATCTGCGCTGTTCCACATAGGTAAATCTTTAAAACTGTGTGCTGGATAGACTGACACTTGTTGCTTCCCCCAAGTTATGCCCTTGGCTTTTTCAAGTGTCCCAGTAACCAGATTCGGTGTCTCAAGGAGCATAATAGAGCCTGGCTAGAGTCAGTAGCAATGACTTCCTAAGGATGAGCAAGAGTTTACATGAGAAAGTTTCCCAGAATGAATCTTACGATAGTTTCGGAAGTCACAAACCGTACCTGCATTTTGCTGTGTTGCAAGTAAAACATCGCCGTCTTGCAGCAGAGTGCATTTTTGAAGCTCATGGATTATTTTCAGAATATACTTTAGTTTCCATGGTTACCTAAATTTGAATTGCTGTAGAAGCAATTTGAGCAATTTTGCCTTGCATGTATAAATACTTAAAGTTTGAACAGTAGCTGTGCTATATAACCTTAACTAGTTATCTTTTAATAAGGTAGCTGATGCAACAATGTTTACTATTTAAGATGAGTACAGCTTTTAAGATGGTAAGTAGTAATTAAATAAGATTATAAACATTACGAGTTGCATTTGTTTGAAATAATAAGCAGAAATATCTTTAAAATGTTTCAGACTTCATTGCTGTAAACAAAGATCTAATATTAATTAAGTAAATGATATTTTTGATTTAGAAACAACTTTAAAAATGTAGCCAATCTCAGTTCTTTTCATTAGCGTAGCACAAACAGGTATTTGCCAGAGGTATACTCTCCAAGAAGTGAATAGCTAGTGAAAAAATCATTTGCTTAATCATCTAAATACATTTGGTTTTGAATGCTTAAGTCTGTGTGTTTATATTAAGTTTTGAGCTGCTGTCAAGTTGCCTGGCTCTAGTAGCTTGTTAATGAGTTTCTATGTGCCTTCAAATTTTGACAAATTTGAGCAATTTTGTCCTTTGTGTTTTTTGTCATTTCGTTGCTCACCATCACCTCAACACTGAGTAGAGAGCTCATTAGGATAGCTAATTAGTTCTTGACATATGACAAACTTACACTTTGATGCCTATCTTTTCACTTTATTATAATTTGCTTTTATGACAATGGAATGTAATGTTACCTTTATTTGTTAAAATCCTCATTCTTACAAACAAGACTTTACCAAAACCTTTTGAACAATGGGGTAAGGAACTTTCTCTGTATGAACCAGTGAAGAATAGCCTGCAAGCTGGTAAACAGTTGCTCAGTTATTTTTAAAGGCATACTTTCTTGCCCCTATTTGTCATTTTCTATACCATGATGGTGTATCCCTCACAGTTCTGTTCATTCAGTCACTCTATACAAGCAAATTTGTACAATACCACTTCAGAACACAACCTTTTCTAAAATAAGTTGATGAGCCCCCATGAAATGAAGGTTCTGAGTTCTGTGGAAGCCACAAGATGCTTGCAGCAGAGTACATGATTAAGTTTATAAGCTCGTTTCTTCAGTAGTTTCTTTGGCTTGCCAGCTTTGTAGTAATGCAGAGCATATTCATTCACCTAATGCAGTTCCAGACTAGAGATGTTACTATGTCTATATATGTGCAATGTAATTAGTTAACCCTAGTCGTGCATTGATGTAATTCTGTTGCTTCTGACTTCGTTGTTATCTTTAGTATTTCTGTGCAACTAAGTACAAAACTTTTTGTTCCTGTTGTCAGGATAAGTGCAGGTGTCTGATAAAGCTGGGTATCTGATGCCCTTTCATGTGTAGCTTTCTGTTTCCATTTTTTATAATAAATGTAATGGTTGTTTCAAGGTCCTCTGAATTGTATGTTCCATCTGGTATGGTCATTACCTTATATTGTATGTATTTTTTGATCATAACCATATTGCAGGCTAAACTTACGAGATTTAGATAGTTGCTGTAGATATTAAAAGTTGAAAGCAGAAAGATAACATTACGCCAGGATTGCAATATGGCCCCAACGGTTAGCTGTGGCCACCAAAATTTTTGATGTGTGACCTCCACAAAGCCACCCTACTTGAGTCTGGGCTCATAAGAATTGGATGATTGCAGAACTGAGAAATCACAGAGTTTTCTTTTGGACTGAGGTGAATATCTGAGCAGTTTGGTTGAGGTCTCTAGTTCTGTCCAAAGAAAATGCAACGGCTTGCCTGTCTTTGCTACAACTCAGTGTGGTAGTTGTAAACTATCTAAAAATCTTTCCTCTAATATATATTCAGGAAAGGTGAAAATTTATCTTTTTGAAAGTACTGAGAATAGAAATCACACAAAAGATTTGTGTACAGCCCTAGCTCCATCCCTAAGGAATATGTTCTGTTAAATCATACTTTTCCCTCTTCCCTCTGTTGCAGTGGCTCTGAGTTTTGTGGATTGCATGCTACCTCCACAGGGACAATGCTAGCATGAGCAGGAAATAAAAGGCGACTTGTAACTATGGCTGTGTAGATGCTGTGAAATTGCAGCCTTTTGATGTTGTGGTGTGTTTTCTTTTTTTTTTCCCTCTCCTCTTTCAGTCTAGAAAATTGGATTATAAAGAGTACACACGTTATGGATTTAAGTGGAAGAGGTATAGCCAATAGCTGTAAACTGCGTTAGAAACACCTGTGTTAGGAATGGTTATAAATGAGATGTTACTTTATTGCAACTGAACAGGGAGGAAATATGTATTACAGTCACAAAGGACAAGAATTCAAATGAATTTAATGAAGATACGAAGTCAGGCAAGATATGAAGTTAACCATAATAAATGCTAGACTGCTCAGACTCGAAAAAATAATTGCTATTGTGTGCATGGGCTGAATATGAAAAATGCTTGGAAAACAGTAAATACAGAGAAGATTGATAGCGTATTTGAACAATTAAGTAGGCATGAGTTTCCAGTGTAATGTGACACAGGCACCTCAGTTGAAGTTTGGATTCTTTGTTGTCTGTAAAGCTTTGTTTCTTATGGGGTTTTTTTTAGTGCTTATGTATATTAAATTCTGGTTTTTCTATCACAGTTGTTCAAAGGGGCCCAAACTTCCAGAGAGAATGTTTATAAATTGGGCTGATACTAATTACAGTTATTGAATGCAGAAAACTTCTGTGCAATGAATCACAATACAGTTGTTTGATTTTTAGACAGTTTTGTGTACCCAAGCACCATCCGTAATCCGATTTAGTAATAGCCATGTGGTTGTGTAACACATGTGAAAACAATGCTTCATCAACATTGTCTGCCTGTCTCTTTTGATGGCATGGGAAAAGAAATTGTGTGTGATATTATAAACTTTTCTGTTGTAGTTCACTTATGTGAAATTGCCTTCTCTGATATTTCTAAATAGTCAAAACTTGCTGTGTGATGTGACGATAGTAGCTGAAGACATGGAAATTGCAGCGCATAGAGTTGTGTTAGCCGCCTGCAGCCCCTACTTCCATGCCATGTTTACAGGTACCAAATGTTTCAATACTTATTATGTTGTAATCCAGCCTAACTGTATAAAGCATAAAATTTCATGACTTTTGCTTTTTAGGATCTAATTTGATTTTTAGATAAGCCAGTAGTAATATTTGGGATTCTTAATGATTTTTTCTTTTTCTGCAGTCTAAGGACATACTGTCAACTTAGACTTTGTTAGCATGATGAATGCTTTAAAAAGTCTCCTTAATTAAAAACAAATTAGATGTTAAGTAAGCCAGGAATAGTCAAGTTGTTATACCCTGTAAGCCTCTAGTAATCTCACTTGTCCAAAAGAAGGTTAAAATAACTTTCACGTGAATTTTGGAGTAAATTGTGTCCTTTAACAACTACTTGCTGCTATGTTCTTCAGACCATGAGCGCTCTAGGCTGTTAGCAGATATGAAAGCTTTCTGTGGCTTTGGCAGCTTATAGCTGGAGTGCATGTTTCAGTATTTTTAGGGTAATTCTCCATGACATATGTGCTCTGCATCATTGCCACTACTTTTCAGTACAGAGTTGATTCTACTTCTGCTCACTCCATGCTGGCCAAGTTACTGCTTTACTGCTAGAGCAGGAATGCTGAGGGCTTGCAAGGCTAAGACAGGTTCATAGGAGCCTCCAGCTGAAATTCATGTGCTGTGGGTTTAATTTCATCATGGTTACAAATCACATTGAAATAATGTGAAATTCAGTGTCAAAGTAAGAATGCTACTAAATGCATGTTAAAATTGACTTCTGAGGTCTTGTCTATTCCTCCTTAAATCTTGTGCCAGCTTTGTAGTTATTGTCAACTGTCTGAAATTAAAAGACTTCTCTGTAATGCATTGCTTCTGACCACCAGCTCAGATGGAGGTAGAAATGTGACTCTTGGCCTGCCCATATGCAAACAGATTGGTGTTTTAATAATTTTAATTGTATGCAACAAGATGGATGAAATTTGAAATACTGTTGTGTTTTGGGGAAGCAGCTGATAATTCTTGATTTTATATGCAATATTTTAACATAATCAAGGCTAGAAGTGGAGTCACTTATACAACAATGTTTTGAAGTTGCTTGTAAAATTAAATATCTCTTCCTCAAGTAGTTCTTTAAGTTTGCATTTGTGGTTGAGACAGACATTCTGGGTGACTGATAAATTCTTTCTTAATTTTTACTGCTGTCTATAAAATTAGAGTGAAAAAAACTGCTTCTACAGTTCCTTTTTATCACCTTAGCAGCAGAGAAATGCACGCTTATGTTAGTTCTGTATTAAAGATTAACTGTTGTTGACTCTCACACTGAATATACTCTTTACTGAGAATATAGCTTTTTATTATGCTTTCTGTGATTAAGACATTTCTGCTTGCCCTGACTGCCCTTTCTGTGAAGTAGTTTATTACCCATTCAGAGTGCCAGTGCATCAGTGTCTGTAGCTGCCCTCCAGCTAGAGTTACTGAAATCTTCTCTTCCCTTGCTTCAGTCCCTTTTAAAATTTTTAACTTGTTATATGTTTTTAAATGTCGGTGTTCTTTAACCCCAGTGGTGCAGGAGGTGGGAACGCTCACATGAGTAACGGGTGTGAAGTGTTTAAGTAATATATCGGTGGCAAGGTTTGTGTAGTTAGTGAACCAAATTGGTGGGAGCTTAAATAGAATTCAGCTGTGGCTTTAGAAGTTATCAACAGATTTTATACTAGGCTTATAGGTTGCTTACAGCACGGCCCAGCTGTGGTGTTGGTGCGTTTCAGCCATTCCCTACACAAAAAATCCTGAAGTTCATTGTGATTGTTCTCTCCGTGAAGCCTGGAATTCACACTTCTTAGGTGGATTTTTATTCACATCCAGTAATCTGCAAGTTCAAATAAGCAAATTTGATCCCTTAACTGCCCACAACCAAATGGAAAAGTATCTTCTTCCATCCAGAATAAAACACGGACTGAAAAGACAGTAAAAAAACTGCACTCTTATGCTTTAGGCTTACTTCTTGACTAGAAATTAGAAGCTTATATTTAGACATGTGTTTGCAGGTTGATTCCATCATTCTCTGAGTCATTAAGTATTACTGCAGTGCAGGCTGGGATATGGTATTAACTGGGTTCAAACTCTCTGCCTGGTGTTTTTTTCCCTTTTCCCCATTTGTACTTGTAATGGTAGCCCTAATAAATATCGGGAAAGAAAAAGTTACTGTCTTTTAAAGTTACGAAATATAGTAAGTTAGTAACAGTTATACCATGGGGAGAGCGGGGAAGAAAGTCCCTGCTGTTTAATCTGTGTTACTAGGAATATTTCTTTCTTTTTATACAGTGGAATTATTTAGAAATATGATTTAAATCTCCTTTTTAGAGGAATTGATTATAAAACATCAGAGAAGAGACTCTTCAGTGGCTGTAGGGCCTGATTTCAGACAAGGGTGACCTGAGCTTAATTTTCTTTTCTGCGATGGCAGTTATCCTTAGGGATTTAGCAGCTCTCTTCCCTTCCATTCTCCATTTGTAAAATTCTTGGGTAAAAAAGAAGAAGAAAAAAGCCTTCTTTTCATTACTTTGTGAGGAACCACATAAGCTTTTTAGGTAGCCCCTTTAGTATCTTCAGCTCAATTGGTGCTTTGCTGCTGCTGCTGCTTGGGAGGTTGGGTCAGCTCAGTGCTTTCTTTCTGTTCACAGTATACTTTCCTGTTGTTAAGAACTCTGTGGAGACATGGTGGTGCTGCTTCCCAATCATAAACTTAGTTCTTCAGCAGGTTGAATTCTAGACTGAGACTGCCTACTGAGTGCATCTATAGTTTCCTCTATATAATCTATCGAACAGATATGGGTTGATCTAGAATTGTAGTAAGATTGCATGTCTGTTTCACATGAAAGTTGGAAACAAGTATTATTGGTGTTATTTTTGGTGGGTTTTTTTTGTTGTTGCTGTTTGGGTGTGGGGCGTTTTGTTTTGATTTTTTTTCTTGTTTAGAGTTGGTTTTTTTATATATTCTGGACTTGGTTTTTAAACAGAGAAGGTGCCTATCCATGACTCTAAAAGCCTTGACACAAAATCTGAAAACAAACCTAATGTGCTTGCAGAATATCAAAATCTGCTCTCCCACACACACAATTTTCCCAAAGGACCACCTCCACAGCAGCTTGCATAATAAATAAGTTGCAGCTTACACACTCTGAAGATCAATAGGTTTAATCTGTGTCAAACTAGAAGTAGAAACTTGGAATACAGGGCCCTGCAGGGAGCGTGCTGTAGTCATTCTTCAAAGATGTAGGGGAATGTTTAAGAAGTGCAGGTGAAAGGAGGAAGTTTTGTGGTGGCTGGATTTTTGCTGGTTTTTATGTAGACAGATGGTCTTTTGAACTTCCTGTCACTTAAAGGGCTGATTTGCAATGCCATTCTTTACCCTTCAGTTCAAAAAAAGGCATGAATAATGGTAACAGATTTCTCAGTGATGATCCCTTTGCTGAAAGCACTGGGTAAAATGCATTGTTTGACACCAACCCTAGGGACCAGAGGGTAACAAACAATGAAAATGTGTATGACTTCATAAGAAAATACAGAATCACAGAATTACCAGGTTGGAAGAGACCTTCAAGATCATCGAGTCTAACCTCTGTCCTAACACCTCAACTAAACTAAACCATGGCACTGAGTGCCACATCCAATCTCTTTTTAAACACGTCCAGGGATGGTGATTCCACCACCTCCCCAGGTAGACTATTCCAATATTTTATCACTCTTTCTGTAAAAAAGTTTCTCCTAATATCTAACCTATATTTCCCTTGGCGCAACTTAAGACTGTGTCCTCTTGTTCTGTCAGTTGTTGCCCGGAAAAAGAGACCGACCCCCACCTCACTACAACCACCTTTCAGGAAGTTGTGGAGAGTGATAAGGTCACCTCTGAGTCTCCTTTTCTCCAGGCTAAACAACCCCAGCTCTCTCAGCCGTTCCTCATAGGGCTTGTGTTCCAAGCCCCTCACCAGCCTTGTTGCCCTCCTCAGCAATGGTCAGCATGTTCTTACTCACGTCTCCATCTTGTCTGCTTTTCTTGTTGTATACATTAAATTTATTATATCACCAATACCCTTATCTCTAGATGCCTGTGCCTAAGGGAAAGGAATAATATCTGACATAGAAGAATAAGAAACTAATGTATTCAGAGATTGGGATATACTCTTCCCAAGTCAAATTTTATGTACCTTCCAACACAACTTTTGTAGTTCATGTTTTGTTTCTCAGTGAAAGTCAGTGGAAGAGGGTTTGAAGGTTTGAGATAACTCTAACCTTCTTCATGACTTCCAGATCAGGTCATTACTTCAAAATATATATTTGGATAATTATTTCAGCCATAGAAAAAGTATTGCACTTTGAGAAACATCATATTTTGGAAGGTGGAAGTTATTTTGCAGGCCTTTCTTTGAAGATCGGTTGTGGCATATGGCCAACATGTCAGCCTCCACAAAATGAGATCCAACAAGTTTTCCCTTGCTTACCATTTTATCTTAGCTTGAGTTTGAGCTGTTAAATTGGATCTGTAAAAGAGGTGAAATCACTAAGGGAATAATAAGTAGGCAAGCAAAGAAATATGTATGTTAATTCTTCTGCGGGGATATAACTTTTCTTATTTAAATACATTTGCTCCAGACCGTGTTTGGTATGCTCCTTCAATTAAGAAGTTAATAAAGCTTGCTTTTCCAGCAAACTGTTTTTGTATGCATTTGAAGTGTATTATTTAGGTCTGATAACAATATTTTCCTGATACTGTACACTGGAAAAAATAGGTCACCTGCACTAAAAGTATTAACTCAGGTAGCATTTGCATGATGGTAACAACAAAATCTTCCTTTCTCAGTGGAGGAAGGAAGGAAAGAAAGAAATAAAATTATTATTATTATTGAAGTTTTTCTACTATCACAACTGTTCATACACAAAATTTCTGCTTCTATTAAACTACATTTGTGCTGTATTTCTGTCTTATTTACTTGACTAATTAATACCTACTGTATTTGTAGGTGAGATGAGTGAAAGCCGAGCAAAAAAAGTTCGAATAAAGGAAGTTGATGGCTGGACTCTAAGGATGCTTATTGATTATATTTACACTGCTGAAATTCAAGTTACAGAAGAAAATGTGCAGGTAAGAGTAAGAAAATTTTCTGCAACAGATGGGATGCAATGTGCAGAGTCATTTATTTTGTGAGTGTGGTTCAACTCTGACGTGGGCAATCTCATCTGCAAACTGGAATTTTTTCAGACCTTGTGCTTACAAAGCAAGTAGTAATGCTGTTTAAATTCTAGGTCAAATTCAAAGACAATTCACATAAATGAAGAGTTAGTTACTTTAATGGGCTTTGCAGCCAAACCTTATGTAATGCAATAAAATAGATGGTCTACTCTGCCTAAAATTAATGCTGTCAGCCACCTCTGTGCCATCCCTTCTCTAATACTTGAGTGCAATTTACATAAACAACATAGACTTATTCCTAAATGTGAAAGCATGTTGTCCAATTAAGCTGTCCTGTTTATTTTTTTCCTTTTGGCCTGCACAATAAAGTACTTTTTCTGCTCAATCTCTGTAACTTGCCAGTGGCCAGCTGTGCAGAAATTTTTAGCTACTGCTTTTTTTTTAGTTAAATCAACCAATATCTATCCTTAAGGTTTTGTGCATCCCACACAAAGCTGATCAGTTTTTCCAACTGGCTGTACCTTAAGATGAAGCTTCAATTAGAATAAAACAAACACAAGCGTAGAAAACATAGCCTCCTGCATTTAATATTTTCTAAATGCAGACAGACTTAAGATGGGCAGAGTAGACTTTCATTCCAGTATCTTTTGAGATTTGTTGTAGAGGTTTGATAAATTTAAAACTAGTTGCATAACGGGTGATACATTTAATTCTCAGGTTTTCCTTCGTACTCCTATGCTCTTCTGTCTGCTCTTGCTCAGTGCCAAATAACTGGTTATTAGCAGTTATTTTGCTGCTTTAGCAGGGTGCGAAAACATGTTGCTGTATTTGGCATTGAAAACTTCTGTTGCAATTATGTATTGTGAAATTAGTTGCTTTTACTGGGCATTAGGCTAAAATTAATAGCTTTTTATTGGCTGCTGAATCCGATGGGGACACTGCTTGTTTTAGACATGCTGATTGAGTATTTCTTGAAATGAGAAATACTGCCGTCTTGAAACAAAATATCCTGCTACTAAGACTTCCACATCTTAGGTCATATAATTTAATGTCATTTAATTCTGCAAGATTAATTTCTTGCCTTTCTTAAGGACTTGTTTCTTAAGAATCCTCCTTTTTAAGGAATTGTTCTGGTCTGATGATGAATGTACGTAGTGAAGAAAATGACTGAAATTCTGTTGTATTTTACCAATCTGATGGTTGCCTAAATATCTGTATCGCTGTGGAAGACCTTGAGCAAATCCAGAGCTGTCAGAGATTCCCTAACAGACCTCTTGCTGCTTGATCATGCTGGCTTTTCATCCTTAAAGTAGAATATTCTGTCTTGCTGACAGGGTTTAATGGCCCTAATCTTGTACATTTGACCCATAACATCAGAATGGACTTAACAGGCAGCCCTACTGTATTTTGGCTGAAGGTGCTGCCTAGGAGGAGGCATTATCCCCCATCCTTGGCAATGCTGACTCTTCCACATTAATGGGGAGGAAAAGCATTACATTTCTTCCTCATACAGGAGTTGTTGAAGGCCAGAAATCCACGGGTTTAACTCTTGTGAGTCTGATAGGGCTTTAATTTTCATGGCTCCAGGTTATCTGTCTGAAGATAGATATCTGATGATGTTGGGAAGGTTAGTATAAATGATATGGCTTAGTGAGTGATATTACAAGTTTGTGGTTACTTGAGTACTGAAAAGAAAGTTGGGCTTCTAAGTTGGGTTTTGATTTTTTTCCAGTATAGTTGCAATTTAATGTTCATGGTGAATATACTCGTAATATGACTGGTATTGAATGTAAAATTTTTCTTACTTTGTCACTTTCATTCTTTTTTGCAGTATTATTACTAGATATGTAGAGTTTATTTGCATTACAGCAGAAATAAACACTACGGATAAAAATAAATATGCTGATGCAACTTCTTTTCCTTAAGTTTGAAAGCCAAGTTGCAAAAATTGTTACTGTGACTTTCTGGAAACCTAGAAACCTACTGCAGATTGTCAAGCCTTAGTTAAAAATGTGTTCTCTCCATAAGCATGTTGCATGCTCTTGAGATTAATTCTAGCTCTCGGTTTCTTGTCTATATGACCTAGAAGGTATTGTGAAATTTTGGTAGTGGTTAGGAATTTATCTTGTAGGAATACAGAGCCATGAAAACCTAAGATTCCATGTAATTTTGTCTTACGTTATTTTATATTTGGACTAGTGTGCTGAACTGGAGTGTCAGGTTCTAGGTAGCTGATTATGATTCTTATTCTGATACCCTTTATGGAATTCCAAGTGTATCATTCCATCTCTTCAGGTTATATGTAGTAAGAATAGGTATTGAATTAATTTCTGATATATGATACAATGTTTGAAGAGGATGTGCAAGCTTCATGTTTAAGTAATGTAGAATTGTTAAGTAGTTCTTGGTATTAAAATAACTGCATTGTATATTTATGAAAACTAATTATAAAGGAATACATAATTGTAGCCCAGCTCATGGGTCTTTCTCAAGGGGCAGGTTAATGCTGAGCTTCTTTCCTTAGAATCTTACTTGATCCAGATGTGGACAGGAGAGTGCTTCCTGACAAAAGCTGTGCCTTTACAGCTTCTCAGTGAGAGCTGTCCATTTTTTTCTCCACACTGTCCTGTTCTCACTTACATATGTTTTGAGCAGGTGTGAAGGCAGAAAAATCAGGTGTAAGTCAGTGATGGAGGAAAACAACACATTCATTTAGCCCGTAAAATACCAACACGGGAGGCCCTCATCACTGGCTGTTATCACTACATTAGTTAAATACAAAAGAACATTTGTTCTTTTCTTCAGTTCTCGGTTCAATAGGTTCCCCCCAGCCCGCAACAGTAAGACAGCTGGTATATGAATGTGTACATTCTTTTAGTGCTTGTCCTTCATTTAGAACAAGTTATTTTATAATTTGTCTGTAGTGGCACTCACTTAGCATGATGCCATACCAGTGTTTCTGTTGTATTTACATATTAAGTCACATTTTTCTGCATTCTTAACTCTTTGCTCTTCCCTTTCTTTTTTTTTTTAAGGAATGAAATTAAATGTTCAACTTAATGCAATATCTCATTCTTCATATTTTAAGAAGGGAATATCCAAGTTAATGTTTTCAGAAGGCAAATCAACTTTCTTGCATATCAAATCTTTTTGATATCCACATAGGTATTAACTACATGCAGTGCACAATGTGGGAGAGTTGGTTACTATAAGAAGCTCATGCGTGAGTAAGTCTCCCACGCTATGCGTATGCATTGCAGCCCCATTTTAGTCAGCTGTACACCTCGGGCCTCTCCTGAGCCCGATGTATATTGGAGGAGAAATTCCTGCAGTTGTTGGTGGGTTGTGGATTTGTTATGGGCTTTAGCGGTCAGCCTGATACAGGCTGAGTGGAATGTGATTTGAATAAACACACGTTAGTTGATTGGGTTGCTTTCTGATTCCCTGCTACAGTTCTCTGTTCCTTTAATTGTGGTGATACAACTATTTGCTGGACTGTTTTATAAAGCAGATCACTGAACTTAAAAAAACATCCAACAGCATAACACTCTGTATCTCCACTTCCACCCTGCATGGATTTTTGGGGTTTTTTTGAGTTATTCTTAACTTGGATCGTGGCCCTGTCAGTTGTTTTCTCCTAATACTTGGGGTTAGTGTATTGAAGTGTGGGAACATACACCAATGTTGGGAGTAGATGTTTCCCTGCAGCCTGGGGAAAGCATTACGTCTAGCTGCACTTTGCTGCTTCTGCTATCTTGCTTTTGAACAAGATGAGTGCATGACAGATAGTAGAAGAGAAAATCACAAAAAATTGTATTTTTACGATTGTATAACTCTGTCCTAGCATATTTTTTCCTTTAAAGAATTTTGTTAGGTACAACAAATATGAATTCCAGAATCCTGAATAGGGTAGTTTTCAAGATGTATCATTTTTTGTGCTCATTTTCTGAAATTATTCAAGAATAACACTTGCATAGTAATAAGCATATTATGAACAGTAATATGTATGTGTTTTTTCTTTGTAACTCTTGCTGTTCACTCAGATTGCCATAAAAAGTACAACAGAGATGCTTCTATTTGTATGGTGTCATGGGGTGTGGGCATAAGAGTTGACAGCACATTTGATTTAAGGTGCTGTCAAAACAAAGTCCAAAAAAGCAGCTGATTTCCCCAAGAAATCCTCAAAAAAGATTCTCATGTTGTCCCAGCTATTTACTAAGTTAGACATTCTACAGTACCATGTTTGGTAGTACAGGCTTTGACTATTCATGCTGCACCTCATCACCTCTAGGGTCTACTGGTTGATCAACTTTGCAGGTTACTGGATCCTGAAAAATCCTCTAGGTTGAAAATGAGCAGATACTTCACACCAAAACCCAGAGTCCCACAGCTTAAGAAAACAGATGTGTGCTTTTTGAGGTGGTCAGCTTCTGAATTATATTTGTGGCATGACCCACAAGCATTGTGTCATGCCATAAGTTGGACTGAGGGTATGTTAAAGGAGCACGAAGAAGAAGGAATGTGATGTTACAGGGAATAGCATAAAAGATAATTGCTGCTGAGCTCTGTAAAGTGGAATGGTGACTGAATGTATCTAGACTTGGCAGAACAAATTTAATCTAACAGTGGAAACTTGATAATAATCCTTAGGTAGTTTATTCCAGTTGCCTTAATACCTTTTCTAGTTCAAAAGGTGGGTAGTATCTGACTTAAATGTTCCTGGTCTATATTAGACTAATTAATGGTACTTCCTTCTGTTGTCTTGTAAAGCAACTTATTGCTGGTTTTGCTGTAACAATCTTATGTATTGAATGACTGTTCTTATTCATATACTTAATTTTTTTTTTCATCTAAACATCATAGACTTTGGAGACAGTAGTTTCTAAATCTTTTACCATTCTTACTGCTTTTCTAGACTCTTTCCATTTTACCTAAATCTACATATTTAACATACAATGGCCAAAACTGGTCTATTAAGGCCTTGTTACTGCAGACAAGAGTGAAACTGTTATCTTGTGAATAAAAAAATACAGTGTTTGATTCTTTGTCATTGATTTTCTGGTAGCACAACACTGATTCTAGTAGTCACTATATGTTTATGCTGGTAGGGAGAGTAAGAATGACAACATGAAAGTAGTCATCATACAGTGCGAGAAAGAAATTGTGGCACCTCTTGATTTTGGTAAAAGCCATCTTGAGAGATTTGTTGCTTTGAGTTTATGCTTATTAGCATAATACTTCTAATGAACCAAAACTGCAACCAGTGGAAGTCATTATCTGATTCAATAGTAGTTGAGTGTCTTTCAGGAAGTTTAGTGGGCGCAAGACTTCAAGTTCACACCAAGAATTATCTGTTAGGAAGAGATGCCAATTTTCAAGTCTGTTTCCAGAGTACAACCACATGTTAAAATTGGTTTTAATAAAAAATGCGAAGAAATTAAGTATTTTCATTTTGGAGAAATGTTCAATTATATTTTAAAATTCATCAATAACAGAAAAAAATGGCCTACTGAAAATCTTGTAAAATTATATCTGGTTTAGGGGTAGGAGGACAGGAGACAAGAAAGATGTGTGCAAGTCATTTTAAAACTGAAAGAACAATGTAGGATATCTATTGAAGAGAGCATTACTCAAAATAGAATGCAAAATAATGAACAGTCCAGACTTGTGTATGTTGAGGAGGACAAAAACCTCCAACAAACCAGCAAAGAGTAGATATTAATTTCAGTAAAATGTAGTAAAACTATGTATGATCAATAAGATGAAGTCCATGTAAACACAGGGTCTGCATTTATCTTGCCTAATCTTCACTGGATACTAATTTAAAGGCAAAAATAAGTCTGTGCAGCATGAAACATTCCTTATTTGCTCTTCTGCTAAGCACTAGAATAAACTCAGATGAAAATATTCAAAATAAATTGTTGTGTTGTACTTAGATTTAGTGTACTTATGATGAACCCCGTGCAGTTTTATGGGGGTAGGACATGAAATAACCTGTTTAGGGGCTACCAGTTTGTTCTAAAGCTTATATTACCAGAATGTCAGGTTTGGTAGTGGAGTTGGTTTTTTTCCTCACACCCGTTTCTCATGAAGGTCTCAGATTCCCTCTTTCAGTATCCTTTCCACTAAGGGTCAGGTACACCAGTTCACGGGACTTTAATTAAAAAGGGAGTTCAGGATCATGATGGAATATCCATTTTAACAACTTAATATTGCACATCAACTGAACAACAGCAGCTAGTTGTGTGTGCTTTTAGCTTGAAGAAAATACAGAATGACTTAATACAAGCCAGTTTATAAGACTGAAGTCTTTACTTAATATTTGCCATAGTATTTGAGCACTTACGTGGTCAAATTAATAGAGTTTACATTCTAGTGATCTTCAGAGCAATACTATCTTTGTATCTGAGCTGAGAGTCAGAATACTCCTAGGAATATTGTGATGCTTGTCAAGCTTTATCCTTGGAAACAAGTGTTTTGTGTATATGAAGAGGTGGCTGAACTAAGTGTCTTTATATGAGTTAGCAACACTGTGATGTGTGATGAGCATAAAGCATGTGTTTTGGAACTAGTTTCATTTTAGATATCTAACTTGGAATGTTTTTCAAGAGTTTGTGAGGCCTGCCGATAAAGTATATCTTCAAACACTACAGAACTTCTCTTTTCCCTTACTGGATCACAAAATGTCCCTCTCCATTCAAAGGGGTATATCCAAAGGAGTATAATTTCTTTATGCATATAGGAAGTTTTCTGTGTTAATTGGGGTAGATTTTTCCTTTTTAGAATCCAAGACTGACTTTACAAAGGTTCTTTACAAATGTGTGATTGGGCATTGTAAGAGGAGGGAGTTGAATTCGGTACTTGAACAGAGACATGCATTCTGTGTGCTGGAAGTGTGCCTGCTGCTGCGTATGTGGGTGGAAGAGATAAAAGAAATATTTATTCAACTGAACTGAATCCTGTGAAGCTTTCACTGAATCTTATAATGCAGTAGGTTCTGTTTCAAATATAAAATATGTGTTTTATATATGAAACTGGTTTGAGAGAAGGTAGTGCTGAAATTGCTTCTACGGGAATTGGCTGTTCTCCTTCAGAGAACCTAAGAAAGAGATGTATGGAAAAAAATGCCACACTTAGAAACCTAAAAGGGGCAGGAAGGGAATAAGTCTGATCTTGATGCATTGACAGATGTGCCTCTAGCCACTTCTTCTTTAAAAACCTTTTGGTAATCAGGGAAAGTGAAACACCTTAAATAAAAGTATATCTTGAGAAGCGTGAGTGCTAGGTAGGCTGGATCTAGGCAATTACATCCCTACTGGTCATGATTGACACCTTGCATGTCACCAAGAGACCAAAAGATACTTAATATACGTCCGGTACCTCCCCAGTTGTGCGCTCTACTGAAATGCAGGGCTCCTAAAGAAGAGTTTATTCTAAATTAGCAGCAGTTACTGAATGGTTTTCAAATATATGACGATGTTCTAGATGGTGCAGTTTGGTGATGACAGCATGGGTCATCATAGCAGTTTTTCTAGTTAGAAGCAGTCACAGCATTCTAACACATGCAAGTAACTTAATACAACTATTATGGCTGTACCACAGGTTAATATTGGCACCTCTGAAGTTTGCTGACTGGTTGTTGATAAAGGCCTTTTATTTACTTGCATTTGCCTCTATTTACTAACCACAGTTTTGTGATGAAAGTATTTAAAAAGCATCACTATATTATTTATTAAATGAATACAATTTTGAGGTATGTTTTAAGCCAGTGGGTTGTCATTATGGCTGTCCCTGTCCTGTCCCCTGCCTCCCCACTGGTTCTTTGTACAGATTTCCTCTTGCATCTCCACAGTGCCTAGACAGTCATTTCATCTTGATTTAGCTTCCAAAGTCCTGCAGTACCTGACTGCTTACATGTTAGGTGCTAGACACAGAGTATTGGACCATGTGAGTATTCCTCTGAGCTGATTTATTGCCAAAGTCTGCATGCTTCTAAAGATGAATGCAGTTTGGTCAGATAATACCAATCCTATTGAAGATAACAGTGACACTTACTTTGTTATGGTTTGGTTTTTTTTTCTTTCTAGAGATAATTTTTTTTTAAATAAATGAGTCTAAGTTGCTTCTCTTACTGTCCCTAAAAAAGTGGAGCAATATTGCACTGATTTCCCTGTCAATAGCTGCAGTAGATTTTTTCAAAAAATGAAAATAGTTTTGACTTTAATGTGAAGTTTGTTGATAGCATCTTTACAGGTGAAATCTGTGAATTTCTATTTCCTGTGACTTAAACTTAACTTGCCAGAAACTCTCAGCAAAGTATCCCAGTGCAGCACACGTTCTTTTAGACAGACTAGTAGGCCAAATCTTCATTAAAACTGTACAGCTATCTTTTAAGCTGTTCATATAGTTTTATTTTTCTGAGCTGATACTGAATTCTGATGCCCAAATAGTCTCTTATAAACTTCGCATTTTGGACGGATTTGGCTTCCTGCCTTCAATATACCTTGAGTAAGGTGCTAATTATTGAGCCCTGAGGTGACAGGTTACAATCCTCCTTGTTTCTGAGATAATTGTAATATATGTCATGGCCTTTGATTCCCTTATTTTCCATATCCTGGCTTTTTCTAGACTCAGATTAATCTTGAAACCACCATATGTCCACCATCATATTTCATTTTACCATCACTTTTTGCTTTGCCTTCATGAAAACCTAAAACGTTCTGTTCAGAAACTCACTTTTTTCTTTCTTAATAGGTTTCAGGCAACTACAGAAGTTCTTGAAAGCATTTTCTTTTTCAAAAAATGTTTTATGTAATTGAGCTATTAGAGTGTCAAAAACTGTTGGCAGTTGGTGATCTATTTCTTTGACACAGATATTATTAAAGCTTTAGGAGGAGATGGAGTTCTTTATTGGATCATCTTGTAGAGCCTTAAAAATAAACAAGCCTTTGGCCTTTCTGCTCATCTCCATTGTGGCTGCTGTGGCATAGATAATTATGAAAGCTTTGGCAAATTCTGCAGTTGTATTCAGAGTCATTCAGGTTAAAATGTTTTGTAAAACTGGCTCATTCTAATGACTTAATGATTAAAACAGGATTAACTCATGTTTTTAAATTCTGATGTGTGTCGAAACCACTCTTTACATGGTAATCCAAACTTTTGCTTTTATTCTTTTATGACAGCACAGTTCTAATAATATTAGGGGCTTGCTGCAGAGAGGTACTTAAATCCAAGCTGGCATGAGTTTCCTTACAAACCTTATTCACAGAAACATGTTTTAGTCTTACAGGGCAAGAACCTAATGTTGGACTAAACAGCCTTGTAGTGTGCTCTTTGACTGTGTGCTTGAAAGACTACCACTGTGTTTTGCTATTGTGTGTATTTTATACTTAAGGCTTCAAGGAACCATCTGGTTACCTCCTTTTGACCTATTTTTGTATTTATGACAACAGCTTTGAGGATTTTAATAATATGAGGGTACAACTAATATGTGGCATAGCTGGAGAAGAGACAGTGGCACACTTCTTGGATTTATATGCATTGTAAGACATGTCAGGCAACAGTAAATGATCTCATTTTTCCAGTGAAATAATCCTAGTAGGCATTCTTCATTTGCTTATGTGTGCCTGCCTGTCAGGAGAATGAGTGTAGGAGGGAAGGAAAAAGAGGAGCACGATCTTTTTACAGGCATATTTTATTACAAATATAAGCTTCGTTAATTTGCACTTAAAATGAGTAAGCTTCATATAAGAGCTGCTGACCAAAATACTAAGCAAACAGCTTTGCAGGAAAATTTAACATTTTGTTCTCTGACAGTATTTTTCTCTATTTTTTTCATAGCATATCTTCTGTGATTTTAGCTGTTATATATATGCGAAGTAGAACTGCCTGTTTTTTTGGGGCACGATATTATTATGTGCACTGCAGAACAGCTGTGGTTGTTATATTGTCACTCCCCTTTCTATGTTTGTTTTTAACTGAGAAACTGGGGTTTTGATGTGGCTGAAGATGTATTCCAAAGCCTCACACTTATTTGATAGATGACTGATGCTCTCTTAAAGGATTTCCATTTCTGATCTGGCTTGCTTGGTGGTATGTGACAGGAGGAAATCACACTGTGTGCTCAGCGTGAGGAAAGCATTAAGGGTTGCTGAAACTGGTAGCCTGATAACAACTAGGTGGCTGCAGCTCCATATCTCCAAGCTCCAACCTCGTAGTGAGGCTGAGCATGTCTTTGCAGTAGGTACATGCACAATCATATGTGTGCAGTACATGTACACACTGACAGCGCCACAGATTAATGCAGGCAGAAACACTCTCCTGACGTCTCAATTCTCTCTTGGGCTGGGCTGTCTTCCTAAATAGTGTCTTGGACGTGTCTATTCAATATCTTTTGTATTGTTAAGCCAAACTGAGTAAATACAGTTCATACTACTTCATTTAGGGATAAAATTCTTTCCTATGTGCTCACCTGGGTTATAGAAGACAGTGAAATTCATGAGGTAAGTAGCAAAAGGAGTTTGCAGAGAAAGCAACTGCTGTGTCTGTACAGCTGTAGCTGTGGTTAAGGCAGAGGGAAAAATGGTGGCAGGAGAAGCAGATGTTGCACAGATATGGCCAATACTCTCTCCTGAGGTATTCACATTTTTATGTTCCTGCCTTTTTTTCTCTTTCCCTTCTGCAGATGTCTTATTGCTATTTCTCTCTATCCTCCAAATGATGCTTTTAAATTGTTTTTTTTTTTTGGCTGGCTGGCTGAATGGGGATCCCAGAACTTTGTTCATAAAGAAAATTGAGTAGGCAGAAGTGTATGAGCCTTGTAAGAATGCAAAGATACCTGAATGGACATTTGAGCTGTTGTACACAGGCTTGTAGGTGCTCAAGAGAAATACATAAGGGAGAAACAGAACTGAGAATGAGCACCAGAGAGAAAATTAATCTAAAATATGGATCAAAAGATATGAGGAGTGAATTAAAATTGTCCCAAGGCTGTAAAAGACTGTCTTGGACTATCAAGTGCCAGTGTGTGTAGGAGGCAGAGAGTCATACTTCTTCCAGAGAGAGACTGTTGTCTTGTGGACTGAATCACAGATTTTCCCTGTCTCAAAATCTTCGTACCTTCAGAATATGTTTGGGTGTTCTGGTTTTCGTGTTTTGGTTTTGGTTTGTTTTTTTTGTGGGAGGGGGAATGTGGGCCGAGGTTTATGAAACCACTTGTTTCTGCTTATTTGGAAGAGAGACTTGTGGGCAAAGGCGGTGAAGAGGCTTCAAGCTTGGCTATGTCAGCATGGTCTAAGCAAGCGCCAAGGAATGAATCAGAAACTCTTGGAGGAGGTGATGGGGTGAGAGAGAAGTGGGGTTGAGGCAGGAGTGTGTTACAGAAGAGATACTGATCTGTAATTCTGCACTTCAGAAGCATGTGATTCTGATTCCTGTGGGAGGTGAATGGGAAGTCACCGAGGGATTTAAACAGGCATGTTTAATTTAAATGATAAAAAGAATAAAACACTTTTTTACTCAGCACTGCAGCTCTAAATATAACATCTGTTCATTTCCTGCATATTGTTTCTTTAATGAGTGATTTAGGAGAGCGTGTGGGCTGTCAGAGCCATGCATGAGAAAGGTGCCAAAACCTAATTAAGGTAGAAAGTCCCAGTTATGTCAAAGGACTGTGCAAGGTGCATCCTCTTGCAGATCAAAGATAGGCTTAGAGAAAGGGTCAAAAGATGAAGCGCAAAAGCAAATGAATAAAAACATCTGAACACTAGAGCAAACAGGATTTTATAGACATATTTGTAAAAATAATCCTTGCATACCCACAGGAAAAAAACTTTCAAAGTGAGGTGGCTGAGACTGTATGAAAATGTTATGTTCTCTAGTGGGCTATTCCTTGGAATTTCAGCTCATGTTCTAATACATCACCACGAAGTCATTAGTGATCGTGAGCATTATAGAGACTATCAAGGATTTGGTTTCTCTTAGTGGCAGGTGAGATAAGGAAAGTTCAAACTTCCCATACCTTTCAGAATTCTATTGATGAGTTGTGCATAGCTACTAAAATCCTCCTGTAATTCTTTGAGTGGTCCAGAAATAACCATATCAAAGGCTTTTGAAAGTCAAGTTGGTTATAGTCCCTCCTAAATTGTCACATGATGAGAAATAAATAGATCATAAGTCCCTAGGGAGGAAAGGAACAAATAGGAATAAATAGTTGGGTTTCACTGTATCAAAGTGATTGTAATGTGTCACAGGCTTCAAAAGGACCTATTTCCTTTAGTTTTGAAAAGTAGGTAGCAAAAGATGTAGGTGATGAACTGGTTTAAGGATTTTTTTCAAGATCAGACAAAAATAGAAAATCTCACTGCTTTCTAGCTAAGCTAGATGTCAGGCTAGCATGATCACAGACCAAAATTAATGTTGGAAAGTGTAAAGTAATGCATGAAAAGAAAAAAATTGAATTACTCCTACGTATTGCTATGTTTTACATTAACAGCTTTTCCTAGTATAGAATAACATACTGTAGTCACCTTAGAAAAACTGCTATTGTAAAATAGTGTCTTTAAAAAGGAGGATAAAAAATGGCACAGCAGTATCTGTATGTCATTGTATAAATCTGCCTTACCACCTGTAACACTGTTGGATGGTCTAAAATATGACAGGAATAGCATGCTTTGGGGAAAGGCTTAAAGCCATTAAAGGCATAGAAAAGCTATTATTTGAGAGAGGAAGGCAATTCAGGCCTTTTCTAGGTTGACTGAGAGTTGACTGAAACAGGACTCTTATTTTTCTTCCAGTGTCTATTTGTTTCAAAGACTCCACATACACTTGTAAAGAGTAAAAGGGTGAGTTACTAACTTATGCTGAAAGATAATAAGCTTTTCTTTGGAATACCTAAAGAGAAGTGCACGAAAACATACGTGCATCCATGTAGTTGTTATTGTTTCGGGTGGGTGCCTAAATGAATAGAACACATTGCTGCAAAATGCGTGAGTGCAGCTGCCTAGGGTGCCCAAGGTGAGCAGTGCTGCTTTCTAGCTGTGCTGGTTGGTTTGGAAATGATTACCTGCGAACCTTGGAAATGACACCTGTGTTACCATTAGATAGGCTGTGTTTCAAAGCAGGTATTTTCACCTCTTAAGGTCTACCTCTCTAATTAGGTGAGACCATATGAGGCCCAGATCTGGGCTGAGTTCACCTGTTCTGCTCTTCTCCATTCTAGGTTTGCTTTTCCCCTTTTCCTTAGAAGAGGGGAAGACAGGGAAAGGGGTGGTGCTGGTGGAAGCAGAGCACTGCTCTGAAGCTTCATTTCAGTAAATACTGGGTTTAACCACATACTGGGGAAGGATGGAGGACATAACAGATTCTGTCTTGAACCAGACGCCAAAACTGCTTCCAATGTGACTCAGACTGTGGAGGAGATCCCTAGCTGGTTGTAGCAGAGCTAGACAAAAACTGTTCTAACAAAGGCAAATTTTTGACCGTTTCCTTCTGCAGAAAGAAACTGAGATTTCTTTTTTTTTCTCATGTAGTTGACTAGGGAGATGTGTTGGTTTTTCTTTTCAGAAGGCCTGGATTTTACTTATTAATTTGAACATTTTTCTGGAAAACTGTGAAGTTCTAGACTAGCCTGGAAAATATTTTTAACTCTTAGTTTTATGGGCCAGCTGGGGTTGGGATTCTATTGAGAGGTATTACAGCAAGAAGCTCTTAAGTATGGTGTGGCCTAAAAGAATTTACAGACTTGAATAGACTATTTGTCCAGAGAGCTTGTGGCTGCCCTATCACTGGAAGGGTTCAAGGTCAGGTCGGACGGGGCTCTGAGCAACTGGGTCTAATAGAAGAGTGTCCCTGCCCGTGGCAGGGGGGTTGGAACTAGGTGATCTTAAAAGTCCCTTTCAACCCAGGCCATTCTATGATTTTTAAAAAAAGAAAAAAAAGGGGCGTCAGATACGATGACCATTGGGTAGATCAGAAGTAATCAGGACTGACATCATAAGTTTTCTGATTCTAAAACCTGATGCCTTCATCTTGCCTTGCTAGGATGTGGTTGCCCTTTAGCTAAACATTAATAATTAAGGCGTGTAAACTGCCTTCTCAGCCAGAAAGTTTGTACAATTTTTCTGAGTCTTTAAAATCATCACACAGCTAGGCTGTGCTAGAGATGCTTCTATGCCAAGCTGGATGAAAGCAGCTACTTTTGTCTCAGCTGCGACCTTTACCGTAGGCATCCATGTCTCTCTGTGTGACCATAAAGCTGCCTGTGGCAAAACCTGAAAAGTAGCCCTGGCCAACTTAAAGTGCAGAGTTCGTTTGCTCAAATGAATGCATGTGTGCTTGTCCACCTCCCTGTAAATTCCAGGTGCTTGTTATGAGTAGATTAAGTCCCTTAAAGAGACTCCACGGTTGACCTCTCTTACTTGCAAGTAGGTTCAGGAGTACACTCTGACACATAAGATGAAATTTTGGAAGCTGAATAAAGGCTTCCTTGAAGTGCTTCTGTTTTCTTGATATTGGTCATGCTTTAAATCATGAAATGTGTGTACTAAACCTTCATCTGCAAAGAAAAATCAAATGGGAAGCTGTAGATGCTATCTACTTTGGGAATTTTGACTCTACATACCTGATTTTTTTAAGCACAACATCTAGATTAAAGTATTTATGAAATTTGTCACTAAGCCCAGTGCCTTTTTTTTTTGAGGAAATCCTCTGTGACATTTCTAGAATATAATTATGGTCTGTTGTAGGAAACAGAATGATAAGTAAAAGATTATCTTAATAAACTACAAAAACATAATTATAATGGTAAAAGCTTGAAGTAATCAAATGTGTTTTGAGTCCACTGAAGGACCATTTACTGCATATTAGATGTTAATCTTGACATAATTTTTGTATTGAAGATAAGCACCATGCACAGAAATCATTTCTACTTCATGCTATTTCTGTTGTCCTTAGTTCTTGGTTTTGTATTACTTTAAGACTTGGTAGTATAGATGCATCTTCTGTACCAGAGAATGAAATAATAGAGCAAGCAGAGGTTCACAATCTACTGTCTCAGTTATGCTGCTGTTTGTTTCCTGCCCAGGTTTAGGATTTTGCAAATGGCATTTCAACCCTCTCTTTTAAATTGCCAGAAAATGCTAGGAGAACAAACCTTGTTTGTTAGACGTCAGTCTGTAACGTACACAAAACCCCAGCAAACCAACAATGCTTTCTTTCCCCACTCCCTCTCCCCGCCTCTGCAAAGGTTTTTTGTCTACTTTAGGAAACAGCGAATGAACATTTTCAGTCTTTTGTCAGCCCTTCACAACTTCAGTTTTAGGCAGTCTTTTACAAATGTTTCTATCCTAGTAACCTTTGGTATACCCAAAGTCGTTGTGTGTCAGTGGGGTCTGAGGCTGAGGGTGGCCTGGTGCTGGAGGTGTGAGATGCTGCAGTTCAGTCCTGGGGCTGAAGCTCACTGAAAGCTCGGAGCGTCAGCTGATGCAGCGATTCTTTATGTGGGTCAGCCTTTACAGGAAGAAAGCAGACCATGTAGTGCAAGTTATGTTATCCTGCCTACTTAATCTTTTCAGCTTCTTCTAATCCTTTTGCAGGGTAGCTATGTCTATTATTTGACTGGGTAGCACTTCAGCTGCCATAATTAAAGAACAAATTGTCCGGTTCCTGAATGACACAATATCAGAAGTGGCTTTGTTCAGACACAAGTTAGTCTCGTTTAAATGATGCTGTCCCTAAGAAAATATGAGGGTGTTTTCATGCAGCTGTGTAATCTTCTAAACACTGAATTAATTAAAGCATGATGAAGGATTCTGAGCTTTCATTTTACATTACTTACTATACACATACTTAAATTTACTGGCCAAACTTCAAATCAAGAACCTTGTTCCTATCAAATCAAAATGTATACAATTTTTTTCACTGAAAGAAAAATCTAAAATTCTGACTAAAACTATTTTAGGTTCAAGATGTTTTACTCCAAGTGAGAGAATGTTTCATTTCTATTGCCAGTATCTTTTAAGAGAAGAAAAGAAAGGCTAAGCTTCTGACTGTTAACAAAAATAACCATCAGACTAGGAAATCAATCTCTCTCTCTTGTGTGAAAGCTTATGCCAAAATGCACTTTAACGTGGTGGTTAAGGCACTGTTCTGGTAGAGATGATGTAAGAGAACTCTGAAGCCAAGCAAGACTGCATGGTTCTACCTTGTAGACCAGATGGACACCACTCATTATGGAGTAATACTTGAATAAGAGATGCTTCTGTTATTTCATTTGCTTCATGAATCTTGTTTCTGCACTTCAGCAACCACTAACTGCATCCCAAATCCCTCCCAAAACTTCCACGCCTAGCCCCTTCAAAAAACCCAAGAAAAAACCAGAAAACCCACTCCTGTACTTAATGTTTTAATTAGTAATTAGTACTTCATTCAGACTAATCTTCTAAGGTGGTATCTCTTCAAAAGCTACTTTTTGAGCATATTGGTTACTTCCTGTCAATTGCATGTCACTACCTGAAGTGGACTCTTAAGTAAAGATTATGATGCAAGTTGAAAAGCAGGTATGTAAAAGTTACTTTTTCCTTATACTCCATTTTACTCTGTCACACTGATTTCCAAATTGGGAGCTGCTTAGTATTTTGTAGATCATGTCAATCATTTCAAATATTACATTTTCCTGATTATTCAATTATTTTCTACTGAAGTGGTACTCTACCAATTTGTATCTAGTACAGAGGGAATGTGAAGGAGTAGGACTGTTTTGTGATTAGCAGGCTGATTCCTACCTGTGTTACTATGAAACTGCCACCTGCACCTGATTTTTATTTGTATGGGCTCATTAAGCTAAAGGAAAAATTAATACATCCCTGTCTTCATTGTGCAATAGCCTTGAGGATGTTAAGATATCCAGAAGGTATCCTTTATAATATACATGACATCATGTTCTAAACTTGCAGCTCATGCACATCTTTAGCTGCAGTGCACCCTCTAATTTTTGTATTTTAACACTGGAACACTGTGCTTAACATGCGCATGTTGTTCGTACAGAAATTCAAGCAGGGTTGAAGTTTCCAAAATTGAAACTTCCACATTTTATCCCACAGATGCCTTAAAATATTTGTGTCTATTTTAGTGTTTTTGTATGCATACTCCGAAATAGCATAATTTCGATGCTGTGCTGAATGATTTCACTAGAATTTAGACTATACTTCAGTTACAAACCACAGTTTTAATTACAGCACAGATGCATGTAGATGAAAATAAAAAAATAAGATAATTTGGATTATCTTTAACCACTATGTTAATTTCCTTTTTCCCTATGCTATAATGAACAGCGAATAAAGTAGCTTAGTTTGCTGAAATGGTTATTTAAAATTTAGAAATAAATGTTAAACCTTAATCTATTTCCTCAAGGTTTTTTTATTACGGTCATTAACATAACTGCTGTTCTCTGAAATTTATCTCATTTTAATGTCATATCTGAAAATATACAGTATTTGTGATTAGCAAGGATGTAACTTGCTGTTCTGTGTGCTTCTCTGTTGTAGTGTGTTTGGATTCTCATGCATCTGCTTTCCTAGATTAGTGTATTTCCTAATGTTACAGAATTGTTTTCTTTCTGTGCAGTAAAGAATGGAATTTTTCTATTTTAGACAGCACATTATTCAAGTCTCTTGGCATACACTGCTCTGATTTTTATTGGCTTATTTGCTTGAGAAGTGCTTCAGTGTTCTGCGAAATGTTGGGTTTATTTATGTTGTGGGATCTTGTTTTCAAAACCTGCAATATGATCTTTCACTACTTTCCTATTGACATTATACTGATCTTAATGTGATTTTGGTGGGTATCGATTTGAATTTGAGCAAATATTCCTGGCAGAAATTTTAAGAAGGTTACAAGAAATTTAAAAGTAGTAGAGATGAAAATGTTGTCTTAAGCATCTTCATGTACCAGGTATCACAATATGGTCTGTCTAGGAGAACCTGATGGTACAAAAAGGAGTGCAGAGGACAGCTTGGACTGATATAAAATTACTGGATAAAATTGATTTAAATTAACAGGCAGAAAGCTTTAATCAATTTAAATTTTACTTTTCATTGAGCTTTTTAAAAGCAGGTTGAGAGGCCTGTTCACTGAATTTTTAATATCTCCCAGGAGTGGAGATTCTGCAGCTGGTTGGGGCAACCTGTTCTGGGGCTTAACCAGCCTCATGATTTAAAAAATACCCAACAAAACACAACACAAAACAGAGAAAGCAAGCTAACTACTTTTTTTCCAGTCAGATTTTCCTATGTTCCTACTTTTCCTTGTCCTACTGCTATTCATCTTCAAGAACAGTCTGGCTCACTCTTCTCTACCCTCACATTAGGTAGCTGCGGATTGTCATAAGGTCTTCCTTTTTTTCTTTTATGGCTGAGCAAACTCAGTTTTCTTAGCTTCTCCTTGTATTGTATTCTCCAAGCTCCAGCCTTCTGATCATCTTGATGGCTCCTTCCACTGGACTTGTTCCCCCATTCTCAACTAGCAGCACAGTTACTAAAACCTTGTTTGTTCAAGAAGTGGTACCAATCAAGGGGCTGTGCCTGTCAGGTCATCTAGCAGCCCTCAGGCAGGATGAACACCCGTGTCTGGTATGGAGGCACTCCAGGGCAGCTGCTCTGGCCAGCTTCTTCTGGATAGTCCATGAGGGGCGTTTAAAATGTTTGCCGTGAAATTTACTGTTTTGAAGATATTTGGTACTATGTAGTGTTATGTTTTGATTTAGTAGAGACATACTGCAATATGCTGAAATCACAACACAAGCATGATATGGCAGCTGAAATATACATTTGGATCACCGTGAAAAAGTGATTCCCATTACTGATCTTCATATGCCCACTGTCAGGATGGTGGGCATCTCTAGTTCATCAGGAAGAAATATGTGGGCTAAAAGCCCTCTCAAGCATATTGCTCTCTTGAGAGCTCCTTCTGTTGGTTTTTCAGTTTTACACTTTTTGTGGGACTGAGCTGTGTCACATACGTACTTCTCCCCCTGCTGGCCTGGCTAGCTGGGGAAGACCTTATGTGCTGCTAACTATTTTAGAAAAGGCTGTTTGCATAACCTGACGACTTACTGTACAGCCAGATATCTAAAGCAAAAGTCACCCTCCAGTCCGCCTTATGTGGAGATAAGTTCAACTTTCCTTATGCTGCTAGATGCTCATTCTTGTGTTTCTTCCCCGAGTTCATCACCCTTGCCCATCTCCTCTGAGCCTTCTTGTAGAGCTTTGTTCATCAGTCAGGCAGGCTGTATCTCCTTGGGACTGTTGTAAATGTGTTCTTCATGAGCTGATGGGCCTGTGAGCACCTGGAGAGGTGCCTGCCTGTACCAGCTGCTCCTCACCTCTGAGCTCAACACGTTTCGGTCATGTGAGGTGAACGTGTCCAGCTGCACACACATGAACAGAGTCTGTCAGGAAAAAAAAGAAGAAAACCTGCAGGCATCATTAGTGCCCTCAGCCCCTGACATACTCGGGGCAGGTACCTGAAGGGCCACAAGAGAGGGCAGCAGCCGCAGATACAGGTTGATGATCTAGCTGAGTTATTGTGAAGGGCTTGAATCTACCCCAGTGAAAACACAGAGCCAAGTTCTGGGCCTTAAGTGGATCCCTCCTGACTATGCAGGTGACCTTGCAGGTGGATTTTAAAACAAATACTTGCACCTTGTCACAGTCCTTTGTGTCTCAGTGGGGTTGGAAAGATGTATTTGGTGTAGTGGGTGCACAGAGCTTTGGGAATAGGCATGTCACTGCAGGAAGGAGAACCAAAAGGAAATAACCAGGGAAGAGTCTTCATAGGCTTGTAAGGGTTAAATCATTTGCTCTAGGAAATCTAGCAGTCATTCCGAGATTCATCACCACAATTTTGACACAAAGAAAGAGAACACGTAATTTCTTATTTGCCATCTGTAATAATATTCTGTTCAGTTTCCTTTGATTATAAAAAAAATAATAGCCATGAGAATACATTCTCATAGAAAAAGCAATCGGAGATTTTTTTTTCACCTCTGCATTTCTTGCAGTACAAAGCAGTATGCGCATTACAGTATTTTTGATCTTTAAAGGAAAGTTATGATACCCTCTACTGGCTATTTTTGGAAATAAATCTGAGCTAAAACTGACCAGTTTCGAGTGAGCAGCAGTTAAACTTAATCTGTACTGCAGTTTTAATGTAGTCTTTTTTTTCCTTTTCTTTTCTTTTTTTTTTTCCTTATGGATTTGTGAGGAGTTTGGGTTGTTTTGGTATTTCTTCCCTCTTTAGTTCTGTCCCTGGCTTCAGCAGAGTGAATCTGACTGTGATGGAACTATATTTTTGAATGCAGGTTGTTATGGCTTCCAGACCGACAGTTCTATAGGTAAAAGTGAAAATAGCTGGATGTTATCACAGCTCTTGTTGCCTAGTAACCAAAGCCCAATGTGTAATTCAACGAGATAAATTTGATGCGCTTTGCCTCTCTTTTCCTTCTTAGCAGGAGAATATAAAATACATTTAGATTTCAATGTTTTGTTTTCTGATAACTAAAATGTATTGAAATCTCTAACTTTGTGGGCTCAGTTACAGTGATCTAAGAACTGATGTAGATTTCCCATAATGAAGAGTGATCTGGTTCTTGTAACATTCCTGTACTGTTCATATAAGTATGCCAGTGTGACTGTGCATACAAATATTGAATGATTTTCTCCATGCCATTCTCAAATTTCACCTTTCCATTTTGTATTCTGATTTGATGATGATTTTAAATATTTTTCTACTGGATCCATTTATGCAGTCAAGGATTGTTCTCAGAATTATTTGCTCAACTATACTGATGACATGCCTAAAATTATCTAGGACTGTCCTTGAATTAGTTACTGAATTTTTGAGCTGGTGTGAAATGTTTGCTTCATTGGGACAAGTTGTGTAAATAAATACTTGTAGTAGATTTCTAGCATTGATTTTTGCTATGTAAGTTAATAATTATATCTTATCATAAAGTTAACTATCAAATGAATTTATCTACTCAATGTTATAACTAATCATACTGTAGTTCTGGTAATATAAATTGTATTGGTAATATTATCTTAACATTTACTTAAACGTATGCTAATATAAAACCAGTTCACTTTACTGTTTCAATCTTGTAATTATTAACCTTTAAGCTTACTAAATTTGTTTTTAATTCTGTGACACTGACTTTTATGCATATTGCATACAGATCTTCTCCACTTACTTTGTTAGACTTATTTAATATTTTCAAGAATTATCTAAGATTTAAACTAATTTTAAAATATTTTTCTTAGGAATAGTCTGTGTATCTCAGTGCAATCACATTTATGTCTTTTCTTCATTCCTCTTTCATGAACAGTTGATATTCAAATCAAACTCTTGTTAAATGTATGATCCTTCATTTTTCCTGTCTATATTGATTGCCAGACATGCCTGAAGGATCATTATTCCAAGAAGGTCACAGACTTCTGTGGAAGCTGAATTCTGTTCTTACTGGAATCACTTGCATAAAGATGCTTATTTTTGATGCTAACAAAAAAATGATTCAGTGTCCAGTGCTTGCATGCAAACAAGATATACATATTCTATCATGGTCTAGAAGACTTTCTTTTAAAGAATATCTAACACTGAAGGCTTGGAAATGAGATGTAATTATGAAATGCTGGGAAATGTAAGAAGGGAACTTGTGAATGAATACTGGGAAGAGTTTAAATAAAGTGTGAGAGTTACAGTTTGTGGAATGACTTCCCCAGTGAACACAATGGTAGAGATATTGCTTGTTATTTTAAATGGTGTCTGTAGGGAGGTAAAATCATGCTCATGCTGGGTTTTAACTTCTTCAGTTGCATAATGCTGAAATCTTCCTCTCTGTTTTAGTCTTGGTTTTTTAATGGTTTATTTTGTTTTCTTAATATTGGCATTACTCTTGTATAAGCTCAGAATTGAATTGGGACATTAACCAGCTGTTGCTTCTTCTTTCAGGTACTGCTCCCAGCAGCTGGTCTCTTGCAACTGCAGGATGTGAAAAGGACTTGCTGTGAATTTTTGGAATCCCAGCTTCATCCTATCAACTGCCTGGGGATTCGTGCTTTTGCTGACATGCATGCATGCTCAGATCTCTTGAGCAAGGCCAACACATATGCAGGCAAGTTATCAGTAGCAGAGCACACAGCTTGATATCTGTCTGTGTGGGTGGGTTCCATGCCACCCACCCAGAGGAACCCGAGTTTTATCCAGGATATTGCAGACATGTATCTCCTGGTGAAAACTACATTTGATATGAATGTCTTCAAGCGAAATAAAATGTGCTGGCTGGACCACAGTTATATTTAAGCTGAATGCAGCAGCATCTTTATAGACTATTCTGACTCTGCAGGGTCCAATCCATTTCTAACCCAGAAAGAAGCTAGCTTCCTAGTTTAAAATTTTACACTGTCACTTAGGGGAGGAAATCAGGGAAGAAGAATTAAAATTCTGACAACTACCACAAGTCGAAGCATGTAGGAATTACGTGGAGGAAGAAATAAGAAAAAGGCATTGGGAGGAGGGGTAGCCCCTGCACTGCACTAGTGAAGAAGCAAGAAATGTAGTGTTGGGTATTATGTTATGAACTTATCTTCTGAAAATCCTAGCCCAAGACTTTAAATTTCTTACTATAAAGGATACCTATAGTCTCATTCACTTGACTCTTGTATTTCATCTGTCTCTCTAGCTCTGCTATTTTCATGCTTGGTACTAACCTTCTCTTTCCTCTGTAACCAAACCACCTTCCATTTCTGTAAAATTCCCCCCAAAAGCTTCCTGTATTGTCATCATATTCTTGGAGTACTGCTGGCCTGTATGACAAGCTGCCAGCTCAACTCCTACAGTGTATTTGCTTTATCTGTGGGGTGGATTTTAAAGCAATGCACACTCTGTTCTTGCTCTTGAGATAAATATGCTGTGTATAGTCTGGGTGCACAGTCAAGTCCACTCCCTGCTCTGCCTTCCTTAATCCCTAGCACTGTCAGGCTTAGAACAGTAACAGAAGAGCAGTACAAAAAAGAGAATTAAAAATTAAATGTCCTGATAAGGCTGTCGAAAAACATACATACGACTGCATTGCTTTGCATAACTTTCCTAAAATGTACAGTGACCAATTAGCATCATTAACAATTAGTACAGAGTTAAAATTGAAGATTTTCCTGAAATAGAGCACTAAGTGCTTCAACTCAGGTCCAAATAACAGGCTTTTTATTGCCTTGAGTAAATTTAGAACTCAGAAAGGCAAGGACTTTGATGAATGCTTTCAATTGTCTTCATTCCTAGAAATTTTGTTTCCTGGTATAGATTTTTTTTAAAATTCATGGGAGATTATAGTATTTCTATCAAGAATGATTGATATATCAATTAAAAAATTCAAAAGCTTTTCAGATTGTTTTTGAAAGTACTAGCTTTTGTTATGTATACCTTATTAAAGAAGTTGTGATGTGTGCATGACTGAATGACTTTGTGATATTTCTATTTAGACATCTATGCAAAAAGTTTTAATTAAATCCTTTTGTCTTTGAGTAGTACGGTATCAAATCCAAAAAGCTATTATATTTTTGACCTTTTGTACAATAGGAAGCAAGACATACATTTATTAACTAGAGTAAATGTTCAGATATTTAATGTTTTAGGCACCACGTTTTGATACAGTGTTGTTTAATTTTTAGTTTTAAATTATTTTTTCCAACTTCTGTTCTGACTGGGCCTTAGTTACTTCTAAACTAAACCTCTAAACTACTTCAGTTACTTCTAAACAATCTTTGTTCAGCTGAGTAGTTGAAGCTAATATTTGTATAGATTACTTTCTAGAAATATAAATTCTAAGACCCTGGCAAGACCTTGAGTGCAGTATAGGTTAAATGTGTTTTGAGAGCACAGGAATTATGTGAGAGTGTTAACTCTCCGTCCCTGGGTCATTTTGTTCAGGCATCCTTTGCTGCGCTCAGAGAGTCTCTGCAAGCAGAATACAGGCAGTTGAAAAGATGAGGGAAGCTATTTGTTGGTCCTAGTTGGGACATACAAGATGCTAGGCTGAGCACCAGAATGCTCAGTACTCCTGATAAAAGGATCCAGAGAGGAAGTGTTGGCCTTCATTTCTTTTTGGAATTGGCTCATCATCAGTCTTGCTGAATTTCTGTCTGCTGACTCCCTGATTTTCTTTCATACAGCTCTATACCTTTTCAGGTCAATGTTTTTCCTCTTGAATTTTCAGGCTACTTACTGCCTGTATCTCAGCCATCATAGCTTCTTTTTTCCCCCTGTTCTTATCTCAAATGGCTCTTTGTACTTTGTCACAGCTTTCTTACAACTGAAAAAAATTTTCTCAAAAGTCTGAGCCAAAAATACATGGCTGTGCCATTTCAGAGTTAAGCTTTGTATCACAGGCGGCTTAACTCCCAGAGCACACATTTTGGGATTAAGGCTCCAGAAATTAGAATGAGTACAGAAAAGGATTATTAGATTGAAAAAAGCAGTGAAAATATTTCCCTGCCAGAGAAAATAAAAAGTATTTTGATTTTTAACTTCTCCCAGTTTTTATTTTGTTACACTTGCTATTTTAGATTTAGAAAAATGAGGCAAGGAGATAGTTCTGCTAATAGACAATGATAGTATAAAAACAAATGGATGCCAATGGATCAGAAGTTATTACAAAAGTGAAACTCTAGAACTTCCTTCCAGTGGGAATGAAAACGCAACTTCCATTAAAATTGGAACTTCATATTCCTATGGTGGGTTGGTCCTTTGTAGCAGAGAGCGAGATTTCTAGGAGAGTTGTTTATATGCACCTTGTGATGCCTATGGAGAGATCTGAAAATAGTGGACAATTGATACAGGTTACTTGGAATGAGCTTCTGTTGCAACTGAACTTGGAGATGCCACCTGTTCTCATGATGTTCCAGAAAGCAATCCTGCTCTGGGTCTTATTACACTTGCACAGTCAGACACTGTGTACAGAGGAGGCCTCTCATCCTTCTTCTAAGAGGATTCCTAGGAAGAGTATGTGGCATGAGCACTGCTAGTCTGTCCTCAGTTTCAGTCTGGGATATGTTTTACATAGTGTTAAAGGATGTTCACAAAATAACAATTTTTCCTGAGAAAGTGGTGCATTGTATAGGTGTTGTAATGTTATGTACAACCTGAAGATAAATTGGTAAAGCCTTTTAATGAAGAGGGGTGTGCTATCTTGGACTAGAGAGACCCTTGCTCAGTGCGTATGTCTTGACACATTTTTTAGTTTTAACCAAAGAATAATAATGTATTTCACTCACTGCACAGGGCAGTACAGGCTTTGGAAACTTTGGATGACCTGTGGCAGAGATGTCCTTTGAGGCTTGGCACAGTGAACCTTCTTGGCTTTTAGCACTGTGCTGAGATACTGAAGACTTTTTTTTTAGGGACTCTTAGCATGTGTTATGATGCAGGGATTGCTGCATTCTATTTGACTGTGGGATAACAGCATTCTTGATTCTGGAGCTCTTAGACTAAAACTTGAGCCCTGGCAAGACTTGGAAGCGTGCGTGTCTTCTGTAGACTGTTCTTGTGTACATCCGTATGCCTGGCATGGAAAGGATGTCGTTGTCAGAATTGTTCCTACGATTCTATTCTGAGTAGCAACGTCTGTTGCTATGCTGCTGTTGCCTTGGCTGTTGTGAATTTCATGGTGTTCTAAAAAACAGTTATTTAAGCATAAAATTGACAAATAAATCAGATTTTTTTGAAAAAATGTGATTCTGTAGTTTTAGCTTCTGCTGGTTCTCCAACTGGCTGAGCTTGTGTCTATCCCTCTGCAACAAAGCTTGGGTTCCTGTTTGACCAGTGCCTTAAAATAGGCAATTAGCAAAGGCCTTTTGTCCCAAGCCAAAAAAAATCACAATGTGACACTGTGAATTGAAGCAGTGATTTTAAAAACCCTAATTCTTTCTAATATTTTTGTTTCATTTTTTTGAGAAACTGTCATTTTTTTTAAGTGACCATAAGGCTTAGATCTTTTGAAGCTCCCATGCTGTGCATTGCTCTAAAACAATAGGTTTTCAGTTTAGAAAGAACTGGAAACAGAAAGTGCTGAGATATTGCAGCTGGTTTTGTAGCATTATCACACTGAAAGGTACAGGTAATCCATTTAGTTTTTAAAAAATATCATCATTTGTTTTGTAGATACAAATCATTGGACTAAACCGACAAAAAACACTTACAAAACTCGATATATTTGGTTGTGATATTTTGTTTCACACATGAATGTATGTTCAATTACTGTCACGAAAAGATCTAGAGAATATGAGCAGGATTTCCCTTTTTCCAGCTGCAGACTCTGGCACTGATAAGCTGTGGCAGTTTTTTTCCCATACACGTTAATGTGGCTTTGGGAAGATCTGTTCTGACTGTAGGTATATAAATGAGTGAAAAAGTGTTTGTGAATTAATCCATAAAGGTTTAAAGCATAAAATGTCCTGTGCAAGTTTCATATGTAGCTTTCCTTCCTATGTAATTGAAAAATACAAAGTTAATGTCAGTATCTGTATGGGCAGACTTGCATGCCTTTTGAATAGAAGAGGTGTCAAGTGCTTTTTGCTTCATGTGCATGTATAATACATAGCTCCAGACTCAAAACAACAAATACCAAAAAGTGGTACATTTACAGCTCCCATTTTCTTTCTATGCTCTCCACGCTGGCATTGTTTACTGTACTTCCAGACATTTTGTTACTAGCCCCTTTCACGTTGTTAAAGACTTCCTTTACATTTGTCCCATCCTACTGGCACAGGGCAGACAAGGACAGGTCTTTAGCTATTCAGATAGAAACTGACTCAGTTGCAAAAATGTGAAAATCTGTTTTTCATATGCAATTGGAACAGATATTTTAGAAATGTCCTAAAATGGATTTTTTTTTTTTTTAAGACAGAGTTTAGTCTTGATAATAAAGAAGTAGGACTCTACTTGCTTAGGAAGTGGGAATTTAGAAGCCAAGCCTCTGCAGCTCCTAAGCCAGCTTGTTTCCAGGCTGCCAGACTCTGGAGCCAGCTGGCTTCAATTTCTGGGTAAAGAGGCAAGAAATGGGGCAGGATTCCAGTACAAATTTGTCGAAGTTGCATACTGTGTGGAAAATTCTGATTTGGGAAAAAATAATTATTTTATTCTCTCATGGAATCTTCCATCTGGGTAGTTCTCTCTTTGCTTCTCTAAGAGGTGTTCATAAAGAAAGAAGTATGTTCCCTAATGCAGTAAATAAAAAACAAGCGAATTTGAGATTTTACAGGGGACAGATGCATGAAATATTTAATCATTTAATCATAAGTTTCATCATGTGTGATGTTACTATCTCCAGATTATCGAAGCTTTCAGGATGTGAGCAGTAATATGAGATAATACAAATCCTAACCCAGAAGGCAAAAAAATCCACACACCTCCAGTACTATTTTTCATCATTATTGGGAAAAGAGGATCTAAATGTGATTTCTTCAAATTTTAGTACTGAATCATGTTATTTCAAAGATGCTGATATCCTTCTTGCTAAAAAGATGCAAAAAGTTTCAATTTCATAAGCACAGTTTTTATATATAATGAAGCCTTCTGTCTTCAACACTTGAACGAGCATTACATAAATTGCCATTGGTGGATTTAATTGATTTTACATTTCCTTGTTCTTTTTCAGTTTTTAATTATTTTAAATAATCCATATAGCTGTAATTGCAATTGGCTTCTGCCCAAATGTTATCTATCAATCGGTTACCATGGTCTCCTAGACAACAAGCGATCTGATTCTTAAGAGACAAGTTATTTCACCTTACCTCTTTTTTGATGACTAAAGTTTATGTAGAAATCTCCTCTATTTCTCTTTTGTCTGTAATTCATTCACCTGAGGATCTGTACTGGTGACTGAGTAGTTTGGTTTAGTGTTTCTCCTGTTTTTCACACTTCTCTTGACCATGTGCCTTGTTTTATGCTTTAAGAGGCTGACATCCAGTAAAACAGTTTTTGTTCAAATACTGTTTATTTTTTTGGGTTCTCTTCTATAGTTCTCTTTCTAGCATAACAGGAGACAGCCTCACATTCATTGTATTGCTTTGAAAATTCTCAACTTTTATCTCTCCTGGTTTAGAGGCTGGATCACTTCCTACTTAGCTCATGACATAAATCTAAATCAACTTTTAAAAAGCAAGGTTTTTATATATGAGTCTATAAATTAACTAGGTATTTCTAATTTATGAAATGTATCCTGTTGGATGTGATCCACTGTTGCATCGTATTTCTCAAGGAAAGATGAACAATGCTTCAGAACCCTAGATTTGTTTGAGATTTGGATGTGTGTTGCTTCTCCTTTCTGCTTGCTTCCAAACTCAGCTTCTCAGTACAGTCAGGCTGGTTTGTGTCACCTGAAATTTGGAGTTTATTGTAAAACTAATCTATACAAATGACCTTTCTCAATTTCTATTTGCAAACAATAAAACTCATTAGATACTTAGCGTGAGAAACTGCATACTTGTCTGAAAAGCAAACAGATACAAAAAGATTTGTACAGTGGAGAAGTAATGGGAATGTTATAAAAATCAATAGTATTTCTTCTCATCCTTTCTTTCCCATTGTGTGAAGTACTGCAGGAAATACTACCTGTCCATCATAAGAGAGTGCTGCAGAATTAGAGGGACTTGTACTGATGATGATTGCATCTAAAAGAGCTGTTGTACCCTGCAAAGTTGAACTGAAAAATTAGACTTCTTGAGCTTAAGCATTCAGCATTCTTTAACTTTTTTTTAACAGCTTAGACAAGTTTCTCAAGTATGGAGTCTCAGTTATAGTAGTACTAGTAGCGTGATAGAAAAGGCTATAAAATGTTCTTTGGTTCGAGTATGTTTGCTGGCCTCTTTTGAATTTATTCTAATTTTGAGAGAATTCTTAAGTTCTTAGTAACAGTTCTAACTTCTGTTAAGAGGAGAAATAATTTAACTGAATGGAACTACTTTTTAAGCAAAAGAATGCCATAAAAAGCAATTTTAAGGAAGGGAGGGGGCAACTGAATAACTGAATGACAACTTGGAAACATTAAATTTTTTTCAGTTTTATTTAAGTTGAGGTTTAAAAAAAATTAGGAAAAAATACCTACTTTCTGCACGTTGTAGAAATTGCAATATGCAATATTTTTATGACCTTGGAGAAGCCCTGAGAGATGCAACAGGATTTGTTATTTGACACTGCTGGTTGGTTCTAATGAGTCAAGCATTGTTCATGTCACACTACAAGTTTAAAATACAAAGTATACAGACTCTGGAGTGTTTTTTTGTATTTTTGTGTACAAATTTAGCAAAATGACTTAGGTAATTCTCAAGGACAAGTACTGAGATGAAGCAAGCATCTGAAAATTGCTACAATACTTTTAGTATAATGCGTTTTAATATTTCAGTTAAAGAATCTTTAAGTATAAAAGCTATTTGTGAGAGCAGGCTTTAACCTATAGAGGAGGTTTTAAGTCAGTGTATTGCGTCTAGATAAGGTAAAATAGCACGCATATTGGATCCTTTTCCTCCGTTTTCCCCTGCTGCTTTAATGCTTGTTGTACATGTGGATACGTGTCACACTCTATGTTAGCATATTTCTTTTCCTCCAAACAGAACAGCACTTTTCCGACGTTGTACTTAGTGAAGAATACCTCAATCTTGGTGTAGAGCAGGTGTGCAGTCTTATATCCAGTGACAAACTCACAATTGCCTCAGAGGAGAAGGTAAGACAATCTGTATCCCATTACTCTTTCTATCCTTTTATGTGAAAGAGCAAGCTTGCTCATACTGATCTTGTGCACTTTTTTGGATGTGTTCTGTGTTTCCTTAACGAAATTAGGCAGGTAGTGTGCTCAAGTTTAAAGGAATTTTCCCAAAAGTGTTGTCAGTCTGCTGTTGAAAATTAGTCTCAACTCTTAAAAATCCTAAAACTGTATTAAATCACATTACCCTTTGTTCTTTGGGGGGGAAAAAAAAAACAAAAACCAAAACTACGTTAAATGGAAATTCCTTCTCGTGTTCAAGCAGAACAACCAGAACACATGCTGAGTCACATCCACAGGAGTTTGTCTTACCAAGAGATAAATAACTCAAAGTTTGAAGAGCAATTATATGCTGTTTACTAACTTTAACATCAGCAGTCCCACAAAGGTATTAAAGCTCTGTATGTGTATGTGAGCTGTTTAGCCTAACTGAACAAATGTGGGTAGCACAGGAGATGACTAGGCAGCTTGGTACTCCCTAGCCAGAGTTTAATGTGTGTTGGCTTACCTTTAGCCTGGATCTCAATCTTTTAAAGTCATTTTTGAAACACTGTGTTCTTCAGTGAGCCCAGGGCATCTCTGTAAATCTCTAATGGTTTTCAGGTTGTGGATGTAATCATTTTGAGCTTTTTAGATTCAGTTATGATCAATTTGAAATGTACTGGTTTTCTTTTTTCCAAGGAGTTTATAGTTGTACTCAAATGAGGCTAAATTGTGTTCAAAAGCATGTTTGAATACTCATTTGTGCAGTTAGATAGTGACTGATGTTAAAACCTTTTTGAAACTTTGAGTCTAAGAACTATCTGCTTAAACAGCAACTAGCAAAGCTATGCTGTTGTTCCTGTAATACCCTGAAGGTCTGGATCTATCACTTGGATACACGTGATGCTGCTTTAGTGGAGTATAATTAAGGCTTTAATGCTCTAGTGAATGATGAGCTACTGTGCAATGAAGGCTAAACCAGGCTTGGAATCACTTCTTCTAGTAAGGCTCAGTGATAAGTCATTTGAACAGTGACATGGCCGATCAATTCTCCAAGAAAGGAAGAAAAGTATGGAGACTGTAATATTGCTGCTGCTGTGTTGTTTGTGTGCCTAGTTTTCAGTATAACTGAATTCACTTTGTGCATTTTGTCAATGTAGCACAGGTACCCTTGAAACACCAGTAGAGGTGTAGATATAAAGAGAGACCAGATAATGCACCTTCATAATTTTGTAGTTGATAAGTATGGAAATACTGGGAGCTGTAACTGTTGTTGTCTGTTCTTACATTAGGAGTTTTAGTATAAGCAAAACTATTTTTGGAGGCACACTGGTGTTTTCATGCTTATGAACTTGTAAGTCAAAGAACTTGATTTGTTTGTTTTCTGGAAGGTATTTGAAGCAGTGATAGCCTGGGTAAACCATGACAAAGATGTAAGGCAGGAGTTAATGGCACGTCTGATGGAGCATGTTCGGCTGCCTTTGCTTTCCCGGGAGTATTTAGTTCAGGTAAGCAAAAAGGAATCCTCGTTACTCTGCATGTGAACATTTCTGTCCATTATTTTAATGCCAGATAGATAATTTTCGATTTAAACAACAGTGCCACGTAGTATGTTAGTGATAGTAAAAGTAAACAGACAGCCACTACCACATACTCATGTGCGCATACCCACACAGAGGATGACTTACATAAGTAATTTATCTGTTTGGCTGACTGCATGTCGTACCACACTAGGAATCTGAACAATGTAATTCACTGAGATCAGGTTAGGTTTCATTTGTAATGCAATCTTTGATAAAGGATTTGTTTTCATAGGTGAATTTTCAACTTCAGAATTATATCTGTTGTTTAAGCTGATTAGGAATTAATGACAAAGGAAGCATTCTTTTACACCTGGTTCAGATAAAATACATTTTTTCAAATTTTGTAAGCTCATTTGGATATTTTAATGTCAGGTCAAATACTTAGGATTGACAATATGAGTTCAGTATTAGGATTGGTTAGTAGGTATAGTAGTAGGTTGGTAGGTGTTTATTTTAAAAATTCTGGTTTTGTGATACAAATCTCCACTTTGTGTGGGTTGTTTTGGGTATGATTTAGGGTTTTTTTGCTGTTGTGTTCTGTTGTGGTTTTTACTGTTGTGGGGTGTCTTACTAGTTTTTTAAATTATTCTCCCCTACTCTCCCCTTAAAGTGTTCTGTACTGTCTGTATTTTAAAAATCAAGAAATGTGCCCCGTTGTAAGGAAAGTGTTTTACCTTGCCTATCACTGTTTCTTACACTTGATAATTAACAATCAGCATCTTCTGATTTTTTTTTTTAGTGACTGCACATTTCCAACACAAGTTTGTGTCCTACTGGTTAAATTATAATCTAAAAAATTAGATTAATCTGCATTTGTGTGATAGGTCATAGGCTTTATTACACTTCGGTTTGTTATTTGTGTTTTACTTCCTTAACATGCTCAGACCTTGTTAAACTTCTATTAATAAACAGAGAGTTGAAGAGGAAATATTGGTTAAGAACAGCAGTGCTTGTAAGGATTACCTCATTGAAGCTATGAAGTATCACTTGCTACCAACTGAGCAACGAGCATTGATGAAAAGCACACGAACAAAATTGAGAACACCTGCTAGCCTTCCAAAAGTAAGACCCTTATTCTTCCGATGCATTTACTATTTCAAACTTCACTTTAAAAGCTTTCATGAGAGCATGACTGTCTCTTGGGGTATTCCTGTAAAAAATTTGTACCAGAATTATTTATCATAAAAATGTAACAAGCGATTACTTTTACACTCCATACTACTTATGATATAGATGTTTTAGCCTCCCACCTACACAGAGCATCACCACTACCTGCCCTCCCAGCAAACATCTTTTAATAAGTGCTTCAGCTTTTGAGAAATAAACAATTATGGAGAAATAAGCCTGTTAAAAAAAAACAAAACAACAACAAAAAACCTCCAAAAAACCTCAAACCAAAACAATGAATGACTGAAGCTTCTGCATTGAGACTTTTTATTCGATCTTTAGCTCATTTTAGCAAAAAAAAACATTAGATACTTTCTTCTTTACAATGAAGTAAAGAAGTTTTCTGATAGTACTGTTGTGACAACTGCAATAATGGAATAGGAGATTCAATTCAGCAGATTTAGCATGTTTTTCTTAGAAGAACAAGATAAGGCTGTTATGTGATGGATGGTCACAGTTCCATTACATATCATAGGCATTGAATTCTCACATCTGAGATCACTGTACAATGTAAAGATACAGATCTCTCTTTTGTAGGAGCTTTACCAAGATTCTAATTGCTTCCTGCTTTTCTACCGTGGTATTTCCTCTGGACAAAATAACTACGAATTAAATTTATTTTAAAAAATACCTAACAAATAATTTTGCCTGGTTTGCAAGACTCCAATTTCTAATTTAGGAGAGGCATTCTTTACATATTTCTTGTACAGAAGCTTGCTTTATTTTTTAACAATTCTTTGAACTTTCAGGTGCTCTCATATATGCAAATAACTAACAATTATTATTATCTCCCTGTTAGTTGATGATGGTAGTTGGGGGACAGGCACCAAAGGCAATTCGCAGTGTTGAATGCTATGATTTTAAAGAAGAACGCTGGCATCAGGTAGCTGAATTGCCTTCCAGAAGATGTAGAGCAGGTAAGGATGCCTAATTTTTTGCTGTGGTTGGTAATACTTCAGAATTTAGGCATCTGTATACAGCATTGTGTGTTCTTTGGAACAGTACTAAGAAGGGCTAAACCTTGACTTCACTGTTCATTTGAATTATTTGCTAATCTGGAATGATACAGCTTTGATAAATTGTGCTTAATTTGTGCTTCAGTTTGTAATCTGTAGGAAAAACTGCTTTATTACCTCCCATAGAAACAAGGGATAAATAAATTTAAATATTAATGCTTTATAATAATGACTAATTTTGCTATTAAAATACCCCAGTATTATTAAATGAAATAAAGAATGTGAAGAAGTGATCATCCACTATTAAAACCATGAAAATGTGATCTTAAAGCAGCTGAGCGATTTAAACAAGAAGAAATTCAGCAATCATGGTATTCAGAATCGTGTGCTGTTAGTAACAAAAAGTGTCAGAAATACTAGGGCTTAATCTGAATCAAGTGTGGTTCTAGGAGACTGTCAAAAGCATGACAGGTGTAGTGAGTTCTGTAATTTGTGTCAAGTATCTGCATACTTAGGATAGGACAGAATACAGTTAATTGGCAGAGAGACTGAAACACTCGTCCTTCCTCCCCATTTCCCTGCTCTAGGAATGGTGTACATGGGAGGCATGGTTTATGCTGTTGGTGGTTTCAATGGCTCTTTGAGAGTTCGTACAGTCGATTCCTATGATCCAGTGAAAGACCAGTGGACAAGTGTTGCTAACATGCAAGACAGGAGAAGCACACTGGGAGCAGCTGTATTAAATGGCCTTCTTTACGCTGTGGGAGGGTTTGATGGGAGTACAGGTATGTTTGCCTTAGACACTTCTGAATAGCTCTGACTACTCTTAACGTAATTGTATCAAATTTCAATGTCTCTTTTTGCTGTAAAAAAAGGTGAAACCAAGCATGAGGGTAGCCTGGCATCTTGTGATGTGGAATGTGCTTAAGTGGTCACATCTCCCTACGTGAAAAATGGACTGTTTGCTCCTAAGAGTTCGGTGAACTTTTGCCAAGTTCCCTTCCAGTATTCCTTCTATAGTCAGAATCCTTAAGTTGTGGAAGATCCGAGTGAAAAATGATCTGCTCTGTTTTGTCCTATTTGCAAAGGAAATTTATTTCTGCATTTTCATGTAGGTGCAAATAAGATTATAAACAGCTTTTTCTGACCTGTGAGAAGGCTTTAGACATACACTGTTTATTCTCTACTTAGATGCATTAAACAATTTGTGCAGAAGTGATCCTTTTGCTGAGTAACTATTATAGAAGCATATGTAGGAGAAAGTGTGTGACTTAATTTAAAAAAAAAGGAAGAAAATCCAGGGAAGAATTTTTCACAGTTCCACAAAAGCTTTCAGTAATTTGCTCATTTTCAGACACAAGGAATGGCTTGACTGTAATTGCCTATCTCTAGGACATCAGTTGTGCTTTTTGTTCAGTAATTAACAATCCTTAAAATTAAATAATTTGAATTTTCAGATATGAAGAGTTTCCTGACAGCTAGACAGTATGTTGCACCTAGATTTATAGAGAAAGTGTTATACTGTCTTCACAGGTTTGTCATCGGTCGAAGTTTACAACTTAAAGACTAATGAGTGGTTTCATGTAGCTCCAATGAACACAAGAAGAAGTAGTGTTGGTGTAGGTGTTGTTGGAGGTAAGTTGACAAATGATATTAAAAAGAATGGAGGGAAATGCAATCATTTACCCTACTAGTTTTTCTTACTTTTGAAAACATACTTCATATTTATGTTCTTGCTCAACCTTGTAATTCAAACGGTACGAACAATATGTAATCATTCTACTTGGGTTTGATCAGTTTTTAGCATAGCGGTTTTACATTTTTTTTCAGCGCTTCAGCTGTGGCCTGAGGCCAACTGAGGAAAAGCTCACTAAGCTCGAGGTTACGTATGTCAGCAAAGTCAGAGAGCTGACGTGATGACCTTATCGTTTGGTCTTTAGTGATGTAGCACTGCTGTATTGTCAGCTCTGTTATCTGTGGCTGACTCTGCTGGCTGCATGCTGAGGACAATCCCAAGGGCAGTGCCAGGAAAACTGCTGACTTTGCGGTCAGCTTGGTGGTGAATAGCCTGGATGTCACTTGCACAATGAAGGCCTGGCCTGGCTCTTGGGTCTTAAAACAGTTTTAGGTGTGTGTGTGTTTTTTAACTGCGTAGGAACCACTGCTGTTTCTAATCTGAAAATGCAGACTGTACAAGTAATTTTCATCTAAATTTCTGATATTTCTAGGAAGCCTATTTGTGAGCTTCCAGTATTGAACACACTTGAATTAGCTTGCTTTTGAACAATGCTTAATTAAAAACCTTCCCTTTGTATTTTGGCTAGGCAATTTAAAAATCTTTTTACTTTCACTGTTGTTGGTTACTGGGTGCCTTTTACATCCTAAAAATGACAAGAGCTGTGGTGTGCTAACTTAAACTGTTTTATGGAAGCTCAGTAACTGATTGACTGGTGCTGATTAGTAGCTAATCAGAGAGCAATGCCTTCCTCTTTGCCTGTGTGGCAGTCCCTGTGTGAGCATTAGCAATTGGCAGGCTCCTTTGGTTCCCCCCCAGGTAAGCTGTATGCCGTTGGTGGCTACGACGGAGCGTCACGGCAGTGCCTTAGTTCAGTAGAATGCTATGATGCCAATTCCAATGAGTGGAGCTATGTCGCAGAAATGAGCACCAGGCGGAGTGGGGCAGGTGAGTGGACAAGGAGCAGCTGTCCTTGTAAAGATGAAAATTCATGGGTTTAAAGTGTATCTAAGAATATAAAAGGTAAGCCAAAGTCTGAATCTAATGGAATGTGCGATTCCTAGATGGGTGATATTCAGTAGGTTATAAAAGCAAAGCTGTTCTACAGAGTAAGATTCAGTCTGTTCATAGTAAATATCTTTGTTTTTTTCATACTTTCGTATTTCTCCTCTTCCCACAACTTCTGATGGTTTTCAACATAGACTAATACTCATGGATTGTAATAATCAGTATTACCTCAATTCTGAAGTATCAAAATCTATACAGCAAGGGTGAAAAAATGTCTTTTCTACAAAGATCTCTTTGCCAGTTAGGGCTGATTATTCTAACAGCGTTTTCAGGTTGACTTTACGTGTGAGCTGTGACTAGGTTTCCACCTCTTTGGAGGACTTGTTCTGCATTCTGATTCAGTGCAGGAAATTTTGTCCTTGTTCATTCTTAAGTTTGTATTACTGGTTTCATCCTATTACTTCCACTTATGTACCCTTTATTTCACCTTCAGTAATTCTTCTCATCACCTGGTGTTTACATCCTCTGTACATGTACAGCCTACTACATGTTATCCTTCCTTTTCATTTAGGCAAGGTATATCCATTTATTTCTGTATAATCTTTAAAATCCCTTCTCTTTTTTTTGTAGATTTCTTTTTTCCTTCTTGCAATTCTGAGTATGTATATTTCTCTTTAAAGACATCTTTAAAAGTGCCTGTGGTATTCCACTTTTGTTTAATGAAATGATGCTTCCACAGCTCCAAATTGACTTTAGCATTTTCATTATCTATTTATATTATGGACTTGAATCTCATTTACTGTTCACTGTCCTCTATTTGTCTTTTGGTATTTCAGGTTTTTTCAACTCGCAGAAGTTGTTTTATTTCTCTAGATGCGTTCCCATGGACTTTTTCAAGTCAAATTCCATGATATTATTTTCTACATTTATTTTTTCAGTCGTTAAGTCACTTTTTTGCCAAGTACTTAATGGTGGTTTTTAGCAATACCCTTCAAGTATCTACTGGTGATTGCATTAATGTGCTTCGTAATGGGAAGAGATATTGCTACAAATAAATCTGGATGGACTTCTAGTATGCTCAGTATATGATTAATAATTATCCAAATTTTTCATCTTACCTTCCATTATTCTTTGTTAACTCTGAACAGTTTTTACCTCTATAATGATGTTTAAATTAAGTTCAAATAATTTCAAAAGAAATCTATCAAAGTACTAAATTCGTTACTAAAATGAAGATAGTCTGTGATACTTCCATCATATCCTTACAAAATCAGCAAGCTGATAATTCTTATTACTAAAAGTCATGTTTCAATTGTGTTTCTAAACTAAAACTATGATGTTAACGAAGGAAACCTGATACACTGTACCTCAAGAAAACACAGCTGTCTTGTGAAACTTCTAGTAACTCAGTCTGTGCATCTTGGAAGTAAATTCTGGATTAAAAACTGGACAGAGTTGCAGTAAGGGTACTGGAACATATTCCTGTCTAATATGGGCAAGTTTTGAGGTAAATATTTACATAAAATGGGCAAGTTACAAGTATCATTATAAAGACAAATAGTGTTGGTGGGTTGTGACAAAGTTTCATTTTGCAGTCTGCCTGCACACACATTTTGTTTCAGCATTTGGGGTTTATTTTTTGATGCTCTTTTTTTGCAAACTGTTGTTGTGCTTGTAGCCTATTTATACAGTATATGTTTTCAGATTTTTTTTTTTTACTGTTGAATTTCTTCTACAACTCTGAAATTTAGTTCCTTAAATATACTAACTACTGGGATCTTCCTGCCCCTCTCCTCTTTTCCCTTGTCCCTGTGTTTGCTTACTCAACTCTCTTCTGCGTTTTACCTTGTCCACTGATAAAAAAAAAAAATGGAGAGGAAAACTAAATGTAGACAGTTATTCCAGATTCATATAATTGAGTAAAATCATCAGCATTCTTCTGTGCCACTCTGTTAAATACATGAAAAATTGTATTTTTGTGTGGCAGAGGGGTGGGTGGTAATGTGAAAATCGTGACTGTTGATTGAGCTTGGCTGTAGAGGCCAAATAGCCAAACCCACCAGAACTGTTTCAACTGGCAATCAGTCCTGGTGGTGTTACGGGAGCTGACTAAAGAGAATTTTATTCCTGTATTAAACTTTTGGATGTCTGGTCATCTTAAGGAACTTAAGCTCATCTCTTCTGTTCCTACTGCTTCAGCTTCACTCAAAAGCAACTTTTCAGAGGTTAACCCTCAGTTACTCTTCTTTAGTACCCACTGCTTCTCAGTTGATCAATACGGGGACAGATCTGTTTCCAGCAACATAATGGGAGGAGGAACTCCAGATCCAGATTATAGGCCATTTGGGAGGGCTGAGAGATATAAGACAGGGTCCTGAAAATGGGCAGGAAAGAAAAATAACAAAGAAAGGAGAACTCAGAAGACGGCAACAAGAGGATACAGACGGAAGGAGCAAGAACTAAGGTAGGACCTGGAAACTGGGTGTGGGATTAAGGGAAAATGAAGCACCATGGAGGAATGGAGGACATTGTTAAAAATAAGGAGCTATGAAAGAAAAAAGTGGGAATGTGGCAGAGGGAAAACTCTACACAGTGAATAGGAAGGCCAGTAACTATCGAAAGCATGGGTGGGGGGATTTATATCACATCACATATTTAAACTGAAAATCATAGCCCTCCTTCTAGCTCTGTAATGTTTAGTTCTCCAAAAGATGAATGTTCTACTATCCTGTCTAATAAAGGGTGATCAGGGTGGGAGAAAGAAAAGTTGTCATACTATGGCATACTGTGGCATGATAGCTAGAAATAATAGCAATAAAAGAGGAATTAAATTAACTGGGAAGGATATGGGAAAATGTTAATAGTGAATATCACTGATAAAGCACTAAATAGCATGATTTATAAGAATGTCCTATCAAGAAGCTATTTTTCAGATTTACAGTACCAATTAGCTTCCATGTTTCCTTCCTCTCTTCCTTTAATTATTAAAATCAGTCTCTTTAATAAGAAAATTTAGTCATTTCAGCAGGAGTCATTTCTCTCCACATATAGGAATGGCTCTTAAATACAAAGTTAGTGATATGTTTTCAAAGATATTTCAGCTGGTTATTAAGGTCACGGGGTTCTCTTTTTTCTTTTTTTTTTTCCTTTTTTTTTTTCAACCTCCGATATTTTTTTTTTCTTTGAGGGACTTACCTGATTTTTTGCATTCATATTTGTTGTTTCCCTTTAAAAAAGATTTTAAGTGGTTCCCTTTCCATGGAATCCTTTATGAGCTGTATTTGCAAATCTGTATCTCTGCTTTGAGTTTCACAGTCTTAAATGTGGCGTTTATTAGATTTCCCAGTATACTTTCATAGAAGTGCTTTTTTAGTTGTCTTTATGGTCCATCACTCAGAAGTTTTAATGCAAAAAAACCCCCTACATTTCTCAAATTTGTTGTTTGGGTTCTAGTAATGCATTATAAAGGGAGGAATAAATAAACAGGCCTTTCTTTCTGCTTCCCTCATTTCCATCTTTTCAATATGCGCAGCCCAAATAGCAAGTAGATAGAACTAGCTTTACTTACTCCTTCATTCCAAGCTCACAAATTGATGAACTTTTGTTGTAAAGTAAAGGAGACCTTAGGATTAAAGGACACCCTTTAATATCCTTTTGGATATTTTGATAACTGAAGCTTGGTTCAAAGATGCTTGGTGTTCTTCAAATCCCAGATGAGGTACTCGCTGTTAACTGTTTACTTCTGTTCCATCTATCTGTTTACAAGGTATTCAAACACCTCAGTGGAAACATCCCTATTGTATAATGTCTATCCATTCAGCTTTTATCCTCTGTACTGCGCAGTTTTTACTTTCTAAAAATTCACTTACACTTTATCATCTTGTCAGATTTCTGTTATGCTGGCTGAGCACATTGTCTCATTTACTGTCACTTCTAATTAGTCCTAAATTTCAACAAGCCTCATTTTCCTGCATGTCATTTTTCGTCCAAAATTTTCTAAATCTTCTGTTGCAGAACAGCTCTGGTCTTTGTATGCTGCAGTACGGTAGATGGGCACGCAAGGCATTTTATCAGTGTCTTGCTGTAGTTACTGTCTCTTTTGCTTTAGTGCATCCTGACCCAAATGTTTTCTGAAATAGTTTCCAACACTGACTTAATGAAGGATTTACGTTAGCTGACGTATTTGTTGTTTCTCCTTTGTATCATTCAAATAATTCTCCGGTTAATTCTGAGTATTTTCATATGTTTGCAGGTGTTGGTGTGTTAAACAATTTATTGTATGCAGTAGGTGGTCATGATGGTCCTTTGGTAAGAAAAAGTGTTGAAGTGTTTGACCCCATTGCCAGTACCTGGAAGCAGGTTGCAGACATGAACATGTGCAGAAGGAATGCAGGTATGTGCAACAAGGACTAAAATTGTGCCAGTGTCATTTGTGAATGGCACGTACCTGGATTTCTGCTGCTTTCATAAAAAACATGCTTTTGGGGGGGTGTCTAAGTCAATTACTAATTTTCATACTGGTTTCCTGCACTTTTTTAGGTGTTTGTGCTGTGAATGGTCTCTTGTATGTAGTTGGAGGAGATGACGGTTCCTGTAATTTATCAACAGTGGAGTATTATAATCCAACAACTGATAAATGGACGGTTGTGTCATCTTGTATGAGTACAGGAAGGAGCTATGCAGGTAAGGCATGTAGATATTTTTAACAGACTTTTTAAAGTATAACATTTGACAAAGCGTCCAAACAGAATCTTGTCTTAGGTAACACCTAAGATAATAAAATGGGTAGGAAGAATCTCATGGTACATTTCGAATGATGACTTCAAATAATTATTCACTACAAGGGAAAAAAAAAGGGATTAAAGTGTACTCAAGAGTGATTTAGCACATAAGTGGTGAGTCAGAAAGATGATTCTGGTATGACCAGTTTTTTTAACAAGGAATTTGTGTCTCAATCTAAGGGATCCAATTCTGAAGTTCTTTGGGATTTGATATTTAGAAAATGAGCTGTTTCAGGAATCTTTTCCTTCAATGATTGCAGTTTTTCAAATTAGTTATTTAATGAATGTTTAGTGAATGTTAAGTATATATTTCACTGATGGCAAAATTAAACTTGATTAGTGGCAGGTTTTTTCAAGTCACAGGAACTTTCAGAACTTTGCACTGATTCAGACAGCTTTGTGTCAAAGAGAAATTAGGGGAAAATGTGTACATTGATGCTGGTGCACAGTTAAATGCTGATTGCAATGTATCATATTAAAATTTTATAATTTTTTTCCTTGATTAAAAAAAAATACTGCCTAAATATTTATGCCTTTTTTTCCTCTCCCTCTAGGTGTTACAGTTATTGACAAACCATTATGATCAGTAAAGGGATTTTCAACTTGATTATGCACTAGAAGCAGTCTTCAGCAAGTGTATTTGAAGTGACTGAGTATCTAAGCACTTCTCTACTTGTAGCTGCACCTTGAGTCACAGTGGAAGATGTGACTGTCTACAAATACAGATGACAGATGATGAAGATTACTCTAGGTAGAAGCAATGCGTAGGATTATTCTGCAGTTGAGCAGAAGCTGATTGAACTTTTGAAGTCTGGTGGACCATTTTTTTTTATTGCAAGGTCTTCAAAAAAAACCCCAACACTTTCATAAAGACCGACTTCTGTCAGTCATGACTGAGAAATGGATTGTGAGTGAAGAATGGTGTGTATTCTGGTGAAAGTAAATTTTTGTCTTATTTTTTCCAGAGACTAATAAATATATTTAAGGAAATGAACTGTCAGTCTTCATAGTAGGTATTGAATCCCACCTCAGTAATTCAAGCTGGCATGGGGTAAATTTGTTTCCTTTTATAAAACTTTTGTTACATAACTATACTACGTGCATATGTTTGTGTGAGCATAAGTTGCTCTCTATTGAAACTCTTCAAACCTGATTTTACTATTTATAATTTGGCACAGTACTTTGAATATGTCAGTACTATGTTGTAAAACAGAGATGTATTTTTTGATATGTAACAATGCTTAACACTAATTCCCGCTGAAGGAGATCAGAGACGGTATAACACTTCTTGAGCAGGTGTAATTTCAATATCTTTTTAATAAAAATGTTGTCTGTACTTACGGGTTTTTTTTTTTTCCTGTTCAATTTTGGTCACATTTAGATGTTACTTCTTTTTTACCTTTTTATCCAAAAGGTAATTTGGCATGAAAATAACTGAAAATTTATATTGACTGTATGCAATTGCATTGAACTTGCATGGTACAAAGGCCTATTTATGCGTGTAACCTCAGCTTCTATTAGCTAATATCTGAATATACTGTATGTGGCCATGTTTATAAAGCAGCACATTTTTATTTGTTCTTGGATGGCCTCCTTTTAACATGACCAAAGTTACTGTCATATTTGAGACATTTTCTTCAAATAAAAGTTTGTACATTGTTTCCTAATGCCAACAGGTCGCTTAAAACTTGTGTTTCTCAATACAAGTCTCAAACCAAATAATCTTGACATCAGTGAATTAATTTGGGGTGGGGGGGAAGGAAGGGGGAGAAGTTGGTGTTCTAAAGGTCTGAATGCCAGCGAATTGAGAATTTTTGCTGCAGTTGTGTTTCTGAAAGCTGTGGTTGGCCACGAGTGCAGGACTGGCCACCGCTAAGTTCCCGTGAAAGCATCTGAGCGGTGACATTGGTGACAGGGCTGGGAGTCACGTAGGTGCCCGAAATCCTTGTGCGGTGTGACGCACGGTGGGGCGAGGCAGGGGCTTTCAATGGGAACCTTTTATTTTAATCGTACGCTTTCACCCGCACGACACCAGCCCGGTGAATGCGGCTCTGGGCCGCTGCTGCCATGACACCACCGCCGCTTTTGTACCTCAATCGTTTCGTTAGCGTGGGAGCAG
>VZTD01004799.1:2465463-2481124 GCA_013397725.1 Rhagologus leucostigma
CACGGGCGCTGCCGCCGCCGCCGCCGCTGCCGCTGCTGCTGCCGCTGCTGCTGCCGCTTCCAGGTGAGGGGTGAGGGCGGGCGCGGCTCGGGGTACGGGTGCCGCTGCGGGTGCCGGGGTGCGGGCTCCCCGAGGGAGCCCCTCTCTTCTCGGCGTTCTCCGTGCGTGGGCGGTGCGTGCCGGCGTGTGTCCGCTGCCTCGCAGGGCCGGGCGGGACGGAGGAGCCTGATCCCGGTGCAGCCCGGCCGCTAGCTCCTCGGCTCCCCGGCGGCCTGTTTGGGGGTGGTGGTGGTGGAGTTGCCTTCCGCGTCCGCCGGCCCAGGAGCTCGGGCTGTGAGCTGCCTTGGCGTCTGCTGCGATGCTTTTGCTGTTAATAAGAAGTGGCAGCATCATGATGCTGTTGCTAAGAAAGAAAAACAATAACTAATGTTGTTGGATATTGGTTTGGCATGCTGCTTAGTATGTGAGGGTAATTACACACTGGAATGGACTGCCCAGGGTGGTGGTGGAGTCACCCTCCCCGGAGGTGCTTAAGGGAAGACAGGATGTGGCAATTGGTGCCGAGGTCTAGTTGATAGGATGGTGTTGGGTCGTAGGTTTGAATCGATGATCTCAGAGCTCTTTTCCAACCTAACTGTTTCTGAAATTCTGTGATTTGTGTTGGATCTAATCTAAGTGTACCAGCTGGGGATGGACCAGTGTCCTCTGGCCTATGAGTTGCAGACCTGGTAGAGAGTTGAAGATCGACCTGTTAGAGGGAGTCCAGAGGAGGGCCCTGGAAATGTTCAGAGGACACATCGCCAGTGGAAGAGTTGGGGTTGTGCAGCCTGGAGAAGAGAGGGTTCAAGGGACACCATACTGTGGTATATAAAGGGGGCTTTTTGCCAAGGCTTGTAGTTACAAAGCACAGAGCAAAATGTTTTAACTAAGAATAGGTAGGTTTAGATTTGGCATAAGAATGACATTTTTTACAATGAGAATGCTGAGACACTGGAGCAGGTTGCCCAGAAAAGTTGTGGATGCTCCATCTCTGGAAGTGTTTGAAGGCCAGATGGGATGGTGCTTTGAGCCGCCTGATATAGTGAAAAATGTCCCTGCCCATCCCAAGAGGGTTGGACTGTAAAGGACCTTTAAAGATCCCTTCCAAGCCAAACCAACGAGGAGCCTAGTCTGTGGAAATGGCATGAGTTCAGGGCACCTGCAGGAATGCAGCTTCTGTGGTTTTGGGAGCTGTGAGGAAAAGTCCATTACTCAGGGAAAGGTGGATTGCCGCAAGACAGCTGCAGTGTTGGTGTAATTTTCAGGGATTTTGGTTCATGGCTATGAGAAAAGTGGGACTGGGTAATCAAGAGATCACAGTTAATTCGATTGTTAAATTTTGTTTGAACCTTCCCCTTGCTCTTTTAGTATAGAATATAATCATACTGCAAAAACCTTGAAATAAATTTGACTAGTAATTAATACTTCTTTATTCTTTTGCTCCCTTAACATAATCTCAAAACCTAGGAGCTGATTGCCTCTCAAATTGGTTTGCCTCTCAAACCCATCTACAGCTTTGTTCTTTTATGCTATTTTGTATGAAGAGAATCTGTCATTCCTGTCCTTTCCCAGTTTTTACTTTAAAACTAGGTACTTTAAAAATAGGTAAATCATGTAATGGTTTTTTCTCTGAAGATTAACTTTTGTTTATTGAATTTTTCTCAAAATTTGCAGGTTATTTACAGACAACTACAGAAGAACTGTAATTGTGATGTTTTATGATTGAACCATGGCCATGAACGACAGCGTTAATATCTTGAACTCTGCTTATCTGGCAGTGGAATATATAGACTCTTTCTTACCCGACAATCCCCTGCAGCAACCATTTAAAAATGCCTGGAATTACATGCTGGATAACTACACAAAGTTCCAGATTGCAACTTGGGGCTCACTTATAGTTCATGAAGTTTCATACTTTTTGCTCTGTGTACCAGGATTTATCTTTCAGTTTATACCATACATGCAAAAGTATAAAATTCAACAGGTAAGATAAAGGTTATGAACTATGCACTGACTTGTCTTTGAACTCATTAGGTAGAGCATATAACCTCAGTGTCCTAGTTCTCAATGTATGGACATCCTGGAAACGACAAAGTAAAATTACTCTGTGTAGGAGGAGAGAAAAAGGAGGGGAAGAAAAGGATTTTTTTTTTTTTTTTCCTCAGGAAGGGTTATGCTTCTCACCATGGTGCTATAGAGAGGAAAGGGTATGTCAATCTTACTGTTAGTAAAGTTTCATATACATAGTTTTTGTGTCAGCAGGGGAAGGTGAATAGAATTCTGGCATCTGGTGGTAGAGGTGTCTCTTCATAGTGTAGAATAATTACATGGCGTGCTTATTTAATAGCAGTTGTCTTCTTCAAAGTACCTCTATGTACATCCACTTGAAAGGATTTTGAAATATTTTAACAATGAGGAAAGCCTGGGATGGATTGCACACTCCTAACTGGGGGCAAAGGCACATCCAGTATCTAAAGATTATTGTTTTCCCCTAGTTCATTATAATTTGAACTAGAAATTAAGAACACCAGCTTCTGAATTTATTGCAGTAGTTGGTGGAACATCTCCCTGCAAAAACTGGATGTTTTCAAGACAATTATTTCTTCACAAGCTTGTATCTTCAGCCTCCCTTTGTATTATTTTAGCAATGGAAATGCATTCTGTGGTATGAAGAAGAAAAGCAAACTTGGATTGTGTTAAACTGTTGCATACGAAATGTTCCTGCTAACTGTAAACACTGAAAAAACAAAAGTAGTTTGGAGGTGACTGACAAGACATCTTAAAACACTAGCCTACAAAAACGAGGTTTTGATAAAACTGCATCCAGTCTCATGTTATTTGTGTTGCCTGAGTTAGAATCTGTGTTATCGGAAGGCATGTTATCTGTCTTCCAAGGTGAAACTAAACTGACTCCAAATGAATTTTTGCAGCACTTCACTTACACACAATACAAACTTGTAATACAATCAATTCTTTTTGCTTCGTTTTAGGATAAACCAGAAACATGGGAAAAACAGTGGAAGTGTTTCAAAACCCTCCTCTTCAATCACTTCTTCATTCAGCTTCCCCTGATTTGTGGTACCTATTACTTCACAGAGTATTTTAACATCCCGTATGGGTGGGAAGAGATGCCGAGATGGTGCGTAGATTTTTCTGGTATTGTGATGCTGACTTGCATACAGTTGGAGGCAGAATATTTAACAATTAATGTTGTCAGCTCTAATAGGAAATAGTATTTGGCAATGTAAACTGTGTTTGTTAGTCATCCTTCAGTTGATGCTTAACTGCTATAAGAGCTCATTAGAATTTTCTTAATTTTTTTAAATGACCCCAAGCTGTTCTAATCCTCAGGAGAGAAGGGGGTTAGGAGGGAGTTTATGGAAGCAAAGCAAGATTCCTGGTGGGGTGGTTTAAATGTTGGACTTTCTGAGGGTTTTATTTACCCACATTTTTTTATTCCGCCTAGGTGTCTCTACCCTCAGCCTTGTTTTATATCCTGGCAGTAGTGTGTTCCTTGCAGGAGAGAATGTACCACCTGCCTCACAGTCTTTTTTTCTTGCACTGAGCTGGTAGACTTTTAAACAAAGCTGGATTAGCTATAAGTGCCCCCTTCTCCCCCAAAACCAACAGTAGTTTTTTATCACAGAAGGTCATCTTTCTCGGAGAGCTGTTTGCTCTCTGGCGTAGGTAGCTGATGCAGCTCTGTTTTTATACTAAAGTCTCACACAGTCTGTGTTGTTCTCTGTAGACTGCATTTGTAATATTGAAATGACAGCTTGTTACACTAAGTCTGTGAGTTAACCTAATGCTAACTGAAGAGAGTTAATGTGTGCTAACTCACTTCAGCATATCAACAGATGAGCTGATAAGCACAATAGCGTTTTTACCTGGTAATTAATATTTTTAGCATGTTAAAAAAGTAGTGCACTGCTGTTCAGTAGTAGATATAAACATTGCTGACCATTATTAGCATTATAAACTATTTTCTCTTTCAGGATTATGTGTCTGCTAGTATTTTCTATAACTAATAGATCTTCTGCTTTTTAAAGGTATGTTCTGGTTGCCCAGTGTTTTGGATGTGCGGTGATTGAGGATGCCTGGCACTATTTCCTGCATAGATTGCTGCATCACAAGAGAATATACAAGTATATCCATAAGGTTCACCATGAGTTTGTTGTACGTATTAATCAATTTTTTCTTTAATAATAGTTTTTAGTACGTGTGTCACAGAACTTATTTAAACGTCTTGTTTGAAAGACCTAAGAATTTTGCATCCTTCTGAAAGTGGGATAGATGTCTTTTTTTGAGCTCTTTATCAAAAACAGTCATCCATTTTGTTTCTGAAAACACCCCCTGTCATTTAATTTAATTTCATTTCATTTTACGTGAATGAAGGATTGCACTCTTGCTATAGTTTGATCGTATCTATGACGAAGGTAAAGCAGACTTTTAAAAATGTACCTATAGGTCTCATTGCTAGGGAAGGGAAACAGTAGGTGTCTGGGTTTGGTTGTTCATCAGTTCCCCACCACATGGGCTGTTACCCAGAGCATATGAATCCCCAGAACATGATCAGACAGGCAGCTGTTGCACAACCTGGACGTGTGCATCATGTACTTGATTCAAGGAAGGGGTTACAGCTCTGGCTGAGAGCCTCTGGAATCAGTATAGTCCATTGTGCAATACTGCATTGAGAGTACAGGGCAGCACACATTTTGGGTGGTTCTGCATTCAGTGGTGTTGGAGCTGGTACTGAGCATCAGGTAAGGAACCACACTTGACTGCAGCCAGGTAGGATCCAGCGGTGCTTGCACCTTGTAGATGATATTGGTGTCTTTAGCTGGCACTGCCTGTGGAGCCCAGGAGTCAGTGCTATGCATTTCTGTGCTGCTGTGTATAACCAAGTCTGTGCCAAAAGGAAACTGCAAGCTGCTGGGTCAGGGATGCTTTACGCATGCTGCCAGCAACAGAGGAGCTTAGTATGGATTGGTGCATGCATATGTACAGACATCTGCAGCAGCAGCTGCTCTCTTCCTCTTCCTCTTGGCAGCCCCTCAGGTCTCTATCTGGAGCAGCTTTTGGCCATTGTTCTTGAGAGTGGTTAACAGTTCTCACAGAAGTGATCTGTCGCCTAATGGCTGTTTCACTAAAAACTTTTCCTGATAATAAAAAGAGATGATTTTAAAGTATCCCTTAAGATAAAGTGGACTTAATTTTTTTCTGATGATCTCATTTATAACCTTCAGCATTAGGTTAAAATTTTTTAAACTGTTCTCTGTGTGTGGTGTTGTATGATTGAAAACTCTCTGGAATGTCCTTGTTTGCTAAACCAAATGTAGGAATGACTGTGTGTGTGTGTGTGTATATATGTAAATGTCTTGTATCAATCTCAAAGTAACATTGGAGTGGTACAAATTTATTTTAAAAAATGGTCAAAGATGAGGGATTTTTAATTTTTATTTTGATAATAAATTTCTGTGTGAGTCCTGCTTCTTAGAATATTTTGGCTTCCTTCTTTCTTCTGCTTCCAAGACTGGATGTATAGCAAAGCTGATAGGAGCTTGCCAAACACTTTTAATATTCCTGAAATAACGCTTTGACCTGGGGTAATGGTAAGCCTAAATAAAAGTTTTCAACTTTTCAACTAGTAGTGAAGTGTTTGGAATCACTAATAGAGTGATAATCCTTATGACCTTGGAATACTCTTTTTCCAAAGAGGAGCTAAATATCTGTGTTATGGCCCTTGCTCAGTCATACCATTGCCTTCGCCCCCAGCATTGTTCTGTTTGTCCTGTGGTAGTCTTGTTGGGTAATGGGAAAGGGAGAGTGTTGCAAAATGGTGGTTCTGATTTGGGAGTACATAAAACTGAAAATGGTGAGTGTTCCCTGTCTGTTATCCCTCTATAGTCTCCATTTGGCATGCAAGCGGAATATGCACATCCTCTGGAAACACTCATCCTTGGAACTGGCTTTTTTATTGGAATTGTTGTTTTCTGTAACCACGTGGTTCTTCTGTGGGCATGGGTGATTTGTCGCTTGATGGAAACCATTGACGTACACAGGTGAGATGCTCATTGCTTCTTAATAATTGTTTTTTCTCTTGTCCCTACATCTGTCTCAAAGTCACCTGTCTCTGAGATGTACTGTTTATTTTGCACTAAAATGCTTTTATGTGTCTTACAAAGAATGGCACAATCTGGAGAGTTATCACTTTTCTGTTTTGAGGTAGTGTTAACAGTAGGTCTTACTGATTAAAAGAGTGTGGACTATCAGCTAGAGCATCTCAAGGAGGTTTAGAGAAGCTAGGCACCTCATTAGGATGTCTAGCTATTGATATTTGGTGTGCAAGTGATCTTACGCATATTGGAACGCCAAAAATCAATTACAGAAAGTGATATTCCAGCCAAGAGTTCTTTCTGTTTAATATTTTGTCAGACCATTTTCTTGCTCAGGAGAAACTTTGTGCTCTGTGACCACTGACTCTCTTTAAAACAAATGCATAGATTTCTTTTGTTCATTTGTTTGTTTATTTATTGTGAATAAAAAGGACAAGACTTCTTGTCTCTGTAGTAGAACTGACTTATTTCAAACTTGGCTCCAAACTTCTAGGGCAAATCCGAGCAGGCTTAGTTTAGTTCATCTACAAATGGATGAGCTTTTCTTTCCTGTGTTCAAGAGGCAGGGGACACTAAGAGTTCATTTTTGAAATGATAGTATTAACACTTGACCTTGTATTTGTAAATACATTATGAAGCAGATGTGTCTTATTGCAAGTTGAGTGTCAGGTGTTCCAGTGGAACATAAGCTACCAGTAAACCCATGGCATAAAGCATTCCAGGTTTAGTCACATTTTGCTTGTAGACTTCCCAAAGTATATGTTTTGACATATCATAAACTCACTGATGCAAAATATGAATTTCCTATTATAATTACTATTTTAGTTTGTTCTTCGCGAGGGGTTTATAATGGATTGCCTTGCACTCTCCCCGCTAGGTGGTGATAAGAGGCTTTCCAGCACTACTAAGCAAAATTGTTGGAATCCCTCTAGAGCACACTGTTCTGCTTTTAATCTTACTTTAATCATATATTTGAATTTTAAATACTTGAAGAACTTGCAGTAAGCTGAAAATAAGAGTTAGGCATACAATAATTGTTGATTTGAGATCTTCTCTGATGAGCTGCTGTGCTGATGTCCGTAGCCTGCACTCGGAAATAATGTTACTTATTCTTGTTCCTCCTTCCTAGAGTCACTCTTAGTTAAAACTGCTAAGCTGGCAGGAAGGCAGCCACTGTGATTTTTTTAAGTTACGCGCTTAAATTTTTTTTGTATTGCCTGGTAAACTGAGCTGAAAAGCAAGTGCCAAAGCCGTTGTGGGATAATTTACAGAATGATTTGGCTTGGAGTGGAGGGAACTTGTTTTCATATTAAGCCAATATCATAGTGATTACCTCAGGACCTTAGAATACTATAAAACATTTTTTTAATAAAAATGACGAGTTAGGGTCAATATTTTGTAGTTTATGTTTCTGAAAATATTTTGTAGTATATGTTTCAGTTTATGTTTCAGAATTTTTTCAGTAAACAGTCCTTACCCTAGTTGCTTTTCTTTTTTTTCCTCTCCTGTAGTGGCTACGATGTCCCGCTGAACCCTCTTCATCTGGTGCCTTTCTATGCTGGGGCCCGTTTTCATGATTTCCATCACATGAACTTTATCGGCAACTACGCTTCCACCTTCACCTGGTGGGACAGAATCTTTGGTACAGACTCTCAATTCATTGCCTATCAAGAAAAAGAGAAGAAGAAACAATGCATAACGAAGAAGAAGGCTAACTAAATTTCCAGCGTAAAAGTCAACTTTTGCTTTTCTGTAAAGCGAAATAGTGATTGGGTGTTTAGCATAATTCTGGTTCCCTGGCTACTACAAGGTAGGGAATAACAGCTAATTGAATGGCAGTATCTTTCTAATGGGAATGTTTTCTATTTTATACATAAGTACTGCATATATTTTAACTACAGATTTAAAGATGATGGAAAAAAATGGAGATTACTTTTTTTTTTGACGAGAAAAAATCAGTTATATCTATAATGTTGCCCATTTTTGGATCCAGGTAGAATTATGTATGTACACTGAAGTTGGTCTTAGTTTTTTTAAATACATATTCTTAAATTTATAATATCAAATAGCAGAAGTTATTAACTAGCATCAGCACTGTATTTAAATATTGAGTAAAAGTTGCTTAAAACCAAAACGTCTGTTACTAGGAAGCTTGGGCAGGTCTTTTGCACACTGGATAATGTGAACTGCTAATAACAGAATACCTGGCTAAACATGAGTTATCAGAGACATTCCTGATCTAGATTTCTTATGTTATTTTAGATCACAGGTAAGAAGAATAGAAGTTTTTATTTGAAGACACTGTTTTTTGCTGCTCTTTTGAAGTTGGTCTGTCAGTGTACTTAGCATTTACATGACATTCTTCTCTATGTGTTGTAATTTGCTGATCTGACTTGTTGCTATATTTGCACTTGTGACTGATGAAATAAACGTGGTTTGGTTTGATGCGTGTATTATATTTTTCATATGCTTTTAAATACAAGGCTGTGATAAAAACCATACAGGATATAGTGTCTTACTCTTCATCTCTTTAATGAAAAAGCATTATCTGTTAGGATGGTTTGCAGCAGTGCCATCTGTTAAACTACTTACGGAGGCAGCAGTAACAAATGGAAGCAGAGAACATGTAAATTCTGCTGGCATTTGTTTTGAAGGACTTGTTGCTACACTGAGCAGTTATGTATCCATCTTCTGGGCTGAGTGCATTCTCAGGCTGCAGCTTGATCACAAGCTAGAATCTCAAAATTCACTACTTGAGTTGCACTAGTCACAGAAGCAGTAGTCTAATATTTTGAATCTACTATAGGTGTTCATCTGTTGCACAGGAAATAACAGTGAAGTATTTGAGAAGGGCTTAAACCTTTAAAAGATCTTCCGCTTTGTACTGTCATGTCAGCTGCTCTTCAAATACCACTTCATCTACTCGATAAGTCCCTTAGAGAACTTTATGGTGTTTTGCTTACTCAAGACCACACCTGAATTTTAGTGCTGCTTCACATGCAATCTGGTGCAATACTCAAAACAGACAATCCAGTGAAAGTGCAGATGAGATCAGGCTTTAACAAAAAGCAAGGTGTTAATGACATGCAGAATGACTCAAATATTACTTGAGAGGTGGAAGTAGTTCAGATTCCTCTTCTGTATGTGTTTTGTAGAAGCATTTACTTCTCTATCTGTATCCCTGTTGAAATTCAGTGTCTTTCCTCTTCACTCCAAAAATAAGTTAAAAAAAATATATTTAACTATGGCAGGTGAACAGAAGCTGAAATTCCTAAGTTGTTCAATTTTTAGCAGGGACTGGTACTTAAGCCTTGCTGAATCCATATGTGCTGCCAGCCTGAACTCTCCATGGTGGAAGCAACTTCTTTAATCAGATTTCAAAGATGGCCATTATCCTCTGCTCTGTCAACTCCCACTCCCATCCTCCAGCTGCAGCTATACTTTGCTTTATTTGACTGAAGCATTAGCCTAAGAACACAAGGAGCTTTCAGAGCTTCAGCTTTTCCCTGTGAACATCATTCTATTCACTGGTTCTCAGCCTGCTGGCTTATGCCTCCACTCACGCTGCCCCAACATTATGCACAACTGGGAGCCTCTTGCTTAAATATTCCAGTAAAGGTATTTGTAAAAGCTTGGTGTCTCCTCAGCTATTGGAAAGATGAAGCAGAGTGCTAAAAACACGATGGGATTGACTTACAAAGTTCTAATGTATATTCCATTCTTCAAGAGGTTTAAAAATAAAGAATGCAATTTTAACACGCTATCATTTGGGGAAGTGTGCATGGGGGTTTTTTGGACCTTTTTAAATTGAATCCACGTTTTTCTGACACCCATTGCTATTTTAGTTTTTTGGGTTATTTTATGTATATCCTTAGTGTACAATGTGATCACATAATTGCTTTTGATCCTATTTCTTTAACAAATCCCTAGAGAATTATGCAAGCTGTGCTTTATAAATTTATTTCTCGCTGGAAAAAAATGTGCCTGCTGGACCTTTCAACACAGGAACGGGCATTTGAAAACCACAGGCTTGCTTTCTTCAGGATGCAGATGGAGCTGCATTTTATCACCACCCCACCACTTTTTCAGGTGTAGAACCCTGTATTTATTGCTGGATATGATGCTGGCAAGTAAATTACCTACCTTATTACTTTGTGTCTTTTATGCAAATCAAGAATTGTGTTAGGCAATTTACATTTTTAGATTTTGGGCCTTTTTTAAATAAGACTGTGCTGATTTTTTCCCTCATTTTGTGAGAGAGACTATAGAGTATGTGCAGATCTGAAAACAAAGAGGTTTTCGTGCAACAGTAAAAAAAGATAAAGATATGGGTTAACAGTTCCAGATCTTCACAACGTACAACAAAACCTTACACACTCAGTTGTCCTGTATCTTCTTCAACAAGGAGACAGATTTAACTCTTAAACATGGTAGGACAGGGGAATAAGTGGAGGAGGAATATTTTCCAGTACATTTTTCCTGAAAGTCCAGTTTAGTTTAATTAAAACTCATCTGTGGGAGATAACAGTTTGTACTATCCCTTAGGATGTGACAGTAATTAAGTCCTATGAAAGCCATGCATTAATTTCTTGGAGTTAATGTCAGAAAACCCATGGAAACTTGAAAAGTATTATAAACTACAAAGATTAGGATTGCAATATAATCAACTGCTTTTGGCAGCTGATGTGAAATACTAAAGAAGGTGGTTTATTTTACACTACAGCACAGCTTGCCAGAAAATATTAATATTGATTGATATCACGATTGTAAGATTTGATGACTTCATTTATTTTCCTCACAGAGTTATGCTGCATGTTTTATGATTTTTTTTTTTATAAATGGTGATATGTTTCTAGATTTTCAATGTTCATTTTTGTTGAAAAATTACATTCTTGAAACTTTCGTTATGGCTACTGATAGTTATTGCTAACCACAGTGTCTGGTTCATTGCCTCCAAATCTCCATCCGATTACGGCTGACTCTCTTGCTCTGGCAGCTGCAGCCCTCTGGCAAATCTCATTCATTGAAACCTCTAACTGGTAGGTCCAGGGAGAAGGCAACTTTGTGTTGTTAGTTCTTGCTATAGTTTTCAGTCTGTGAAGGTAATAAACACAGCAGTCAAATCACTTTTCAATTTATTTTTCACCAGTTCACCAGATTTCATCGTCCTCCAGAGTAAGGCATTCCCTCTGTTTCTCAAATCACTCCTATGGCTTGTCTCTGAATTTTCACAGCCTTGTTTCAGCTGTAGATACCAGAACTGTGTGTCCACGTCGTTTTCTCTAAGACCACCTTGTGATATAATCACATTCTCCCACTTAACCATTCTGCTTCTGTCTAAGCATTGCATATGACCTCTCGATGCTTCTGGCAATGCTGCTTGCCAGACTGTCACAAGTGTGTTTTACGTTTCTTGCTCTTAAGTGTAATTCACAATTCGCTGCTCTGAAATATTTAAATGTGCTTGACTTACCAAGCAAATCACATTCCAGAGCTGCTATATCCTTATTATTCACCATTCTTTGCCATCCGCACATTTTAATCAGTTATGATTCACTTTTATGTAATCACTGAATAAATTAACCCTTGGACTTGAAATACCGGTCCCTATGGAAGACCAGAAGAATGCTCCTCTAAGATAATGACTCACCACTTTTAAAAAGCCCTATCAGCCAGTTTTTCAAACCCTCGCAATGATCCTGCATGGCAGTTTCTCTGTGTGAGTAGTTGGCACCATAGCCAGGCTATAGCATCTCTCAGAAAGAGCGTTCCAGTCCAATGTCCAGGACCTAGCATCACCCCAGGAGCAGTTACTACTCCTGCAAACAAACAAGGGGCAGCAGAAAGTCACTGCCGTTTGTGTAGGTGCAAACATCAAATACATTTTGTATGAAATTTAAGTTGCAGTCTATAGAGTCTCAGTGTAGAATTATGACGTGTATAGGATGGTCACCACCCAACAAGAGAACAGTTCTAAATACCAGATAGGATTGGGTTTCAGTAACATGTGTGAGTCATCTAACATCTGGAGGCAATAAAAGATTTGGTCTTGCAGTACACAATTTGGAAGGTGGGTGGGTTTATTTCCCTCTCCCTTTCTTTAACCTCCTGCATAAGTGACTTGTCTGTATTTGTATTTCTAAATTTTTTGTTCTTGTTGGTATTTCTTTTGCTCTGCCTTACATTAATCACCTTCTCAAGGTACTGGATTAATCACCTTCTCAAAGCACTGGAAAAGCCTCAACTTCCTGTATCTCAACCCTGTTTTGCAAGTCTGTCCAAGAAATAGAGCCACTGAGTTGTGCAAGACATTTTGAAGGTTGGTAATAGATGCTTCTGTCTTGAAGACATAGCTTCAAGTGACCACAGCGGTCAGGTGTAGTGTATGAGAATATAATCAGCATTCTGATAAGTTTTGTAAGATCTTCTTACGGCTACAGTTGTCTCTACCTACTTCCCTGGTAATTTGTCAACACTGAGATCAACTGTTCTCTCTTTTAAACTGATTGCAGTTATTTTATTCCTAGCATTAAAACTTCTTTCTGAATATAAACCAGAGAAGTTTAGTGAGTGTTTTCATGGTGTAAGTATTACCAGTAGTTTGTTATTGATAATGTAAAGGTCTGCTCTCCATCACAGAGTGTTTTTAGGATTTCTGTTGTTCCTAATGTACTTCAGTTGTTTGCAATGGACATAGATTTAGGGTTATCTTTCTGAGTAATAAAAGAAAATAGTTGCCTTAGCCTGTTTGTCTTGTCACACAAATAAAAAAATGTGCAAAGACTTGTAAGTCTGGTAAGCAAAATTCTGTGAGTGTGAGTTTATTTCGGAAAATATATTTATATGCTTGCTGGTGAATGATGATTTGCTGAAAAAGACAGACTCAGACAAGTCAAAAGTATTGGAAAATTTGAATCAGCAAATTCTGTTTGGCAGAAGGAATGAAGTAATCTGTAAATATATATGAGTATTATATGTATTTTTTGTGTATATGTAGACTTGTCTGTAAATAACTACTTTCGGAAATGTTGATGAAATTTTTTTTGTAATTACCAGGTTATTTAGGCTGTGTCTGTTGGCGAAATATAACTTACTACTTGCTGTCATATTCAGATATAAGAGACAGGTAAACCAGATTTAAAATCTGCTGATCAGTAGGTTTCCTGGAGCGCTTGTGCTCTACTCACTGCTCTCATTAGTATTATCAGCTTCCAAGCTTACATACCCAGGTGCCTTGTTATGCTTATAGGCTGGGAATGCCCTTGGGGTTGGAGTATTCCTCTGATCCTAAGGAAAGTGCCAAAACTTTTTCCATGTTACAAGGAAATTTGGCCTTTGAAGACAGTCATCCCTGAACTATGGAAAATAGGAGGAAGGATTAGATACAAAGAAAGAATTCAATTTATTCCTCCTACTCAGTTCTGTGTATGCTCCTAAGCTGTTTGAGAATTTAAACATTGTTTTTTAATCCCTTATTAAAAATAAATTAGTATGTGTGAACTCAAAATTAAATATTTGATAGTATATAAACCCCGCTTTACACAAGATATGCATGTGTTTTTATAAATACACATTCTCTTAATTTTTTTAAGGGTGGGGGTAAATGAGTAGGGAAACAAAAGAAAATCCATTCACATCCAGCTGTGAGACTACTTTTATATAGTGGAATAATAATTCACTGCTTGAGGAGATGAAAATAAATAGATGATTTCTGAGCCTACTTGTATCATTTAGTGATGTATTTTGGTCAAATAAATTAGAAGGGAAGCCAATGACAGTTGCTACAAAGAACAAAAGGGAGGCTTTTTGGATCAGAAAGTTCTCCCAGAAAATGATAATGTAATCAGCATCAGCAGATTTGTTTATTTTTGTGTATTGAGGGCAAGGAAAAGTGATGAAAACAAGGAATATTTAGCCTGTGATGAATGTAGCCAATACTGCCAAGGAATGTGAATCTTTTGAATGCTAGGTCAGCTACTGTTATTTACAGTTCCATTTGGAGCACTGAGAGGGCTGCACATGTTGCACATAATTCTAAAGCAGTGTGATGTCATAAACAAATTTTTTTATGTAGTCCAGTCAATGGTGTTAGGAAGGAGAGAAGTCAGAGAGAGAGCCCTTTTGTGATCCTAAATTCAAACAGTGATCTTGGTCAGAGAAAACACCATATCTAGGAGTCTCTCTACGTCCGAGTCTTGGAAAACACTTGGAGCAAATTTGCGTTGTGATAACCTCAGAGCTGATGGGACCTGCTATGACAGGCACCTCCCAAAGTTTTCCAGCAGTAAGAATGAAGAGTTGAAGGCTCCAAGAAGTGCTCTGAAGATGCCTTTGCATGTGGTTGCCTACTTGGAATTAAGCCTGGAATTAAACTGGGCAGGGCAGCTTCTGAACCCAGTTGGCTTTGAAAGATGGTGAGAACTGAAAGGGCTGAACTTTGGTTCTTGCTATGAAGAAACACATCAAATAATTCAGGACTGACATTCAGAGCCCTGGAAGGTAATGACTATAGGTGAACAGAGACAGTTATGTAAGTATTTATGCATAGTGGTTGTACTTTCAGATCTGTGTTTCAGATGTTGGATCACTTCCTGAGCTGGTGCATCACCAAAGGCCAGTGAAAACGTTCTCCTAGAAAAGACTGTGTCTATTATCATCTTATTTGAAGTAGACACCCACAATTTAGGAAAATATCCAGAATATAACCAAAGATTATTAAAAAATCTTCCTGAAAATTGATTCAGTATTAATTGGTGATAGAAGGGGGCGTTATACAGGCTCACCCTTCTAAATTAGAAGATCAGAATAAAAATGGATTAAACTATTGAGGACAAGATTCTGTTTGTAGAAGGATTAATTGGATGTGTACTTTTCAAAATTTTGAACCTCTCAAAATTTTCCAGCAAGTCTTTGTGTCCTTAAAAAAAAAAAAATCAATCAAGCAAAAAAAAACCCCAAAGCCCAAATCAACAACCTGATGTGGAAGTTACTGTTTAGCACTTAGCCTTTTGCTGTTAGCACTCGTCCTTCACAGGCTGTTTCAACATAATCTAAACAGCTATGCCTATGAAGACAAGTTGAAAAAAACACGGCTTCAGAAGTCGTGTAGTGTCTGCCGTCTGGAAGAAATTATTTGTTAATATATGGTGAATGCTTCTTCACACGAGCATTCGCTTTGAACAGACTGGGGCATGCTAAGTACTCTCGGTACCAGAAACTAAGTCTTGCTTTATGCTTTCCTTCCTGTGATGTAGCAAAGATGCCTTGAAAATGAGGAGCAAAGCGACCTTACAGATGACGGTTTGTAGTTTTCCCTGTCAATCAAATGCATTTGTGTTGCCCTGCAATAACACTGAATCATTCATGGAGCACTCTGTTACTTTACGCTTGTGGCCGTGGGTTAACCCGCTGGGACCCCGTAAAGTGACGAGGCGGTGCGGAAAACGCGCACACGGATTCTCCCAGCGGTTTTTTCGCATCTGGTTGATGACAACGGCTTTAGCGGC